>JASAND010016424.1:0-19079 GCA_030248195.1 Trissonchulus latispiculum | reverse complement strand
GTAATAGTAATAGCAATAGTAATACGCACTTCCCCTTAGTACGCAGAAATAGGACTTTTCTGGCCCACACTGGCCAGAAAAGGGTTGAGCGGGAAAACACGAACACTACAACTTGAGGAGCCTATGGATCTTCTACAGCCGGCTCAGATTTACTGCCTAGGATAATAAATTTAGGAATTTTTATTGTGGCCTTTTCCAATTTTGTATATTTCATTCTTCGGCCTTCGGGCCTTATTTTTTATGGTATTTTTAGGATTTGGTGGCCAATCTTTACGGAATTTTTGGGCCAAAGGAGCCCCCAATTTTGCAGTATTTTGGGCCTAAGGCCATATTTTATGTTCCATAGCATGTTGGGCCTTCGGGCCAGTTTTATTTTATTTTTATTTTATTATTTAAATTATTCCAAAACTCAAGGGCAGCTCATGTAAACCCCTTCTATGCGATGGAGGTCTTGAGATGTGTCCACCTTTCGATTCTTTTCCTTTTCTCATTTTCGCTTCCTTTTCGTTTACCAAGCCACGGCCTTTTGGCCTAAAATTAGTAGGCCGTTATGGCCAAAAATATTCTCTTTATTTGTCACTTTTGGGGTTATTTTTTGTAGTTTTCATGGGATTATGAGTGGGGCCCCAAACCTCTAATTCTGAGCTAGAGAGCCCCTTAATTACGGCTCTGAAATTAATAAGCTAGTTAGAGGAATTAATTCCCCACAGCCGGCAACTAGGAGTTGCCGGCCTTGTTTCACAAAAGCACCGTAATATCTTAAAAAATTACACAGCCTGTATTATGTTTTATTTTAGCGTTAGGTCGGCAGTAAAATCATTAGGTATTAAAAATTGTAGGGTATTTTAAAAGCCAATCTTTAAAACATTAGTCGTTCTGCGTTTAATTTAATTAATTATTAAGCAGTCGTTTAAGAGGAATGGTCGGCTTCCTCATTTTTCGTAGTATTAATTAATTGTGTGTTTGATGTAATCAATTGTTCTTTGTTGTTAGTAATAATTGCTTAACAATTATTACTCACTGGCTTTCGCTAAAATCTTTTTCAAACTTATAAGGTTAAGGTTTTCCATAAAATCTCTTTTATAAGCAATTCTAAGGAATTGCAAAGTCATAAAATCCGCGCACAACAAAGTTCAAAGTTTATAAACTTCTTACACAAATGAGCCTAAGTTTAAATTATTAGTTAGTCTAAGTAGCTAAATAATTATTGATATGACTGTTTTGTAATATTGAAGTCTGAATGTTTTGCAAGTCTGAAGTGTGAATGTTCTGTAAAATTGAAGTGTGAATGTTTTGCAAGACTGAAGCGTGAATGTGTTATAAAACTTAGATGTGATTGTGTTCCAAAAAAGTACCTAAGGCGATTATTCGGGTAAATCCCTCATGGAGCGTGAGGTTCCGAAATTAATCGAGTTTTAAGGATGTTTGGTTGAATGGTTGTAGAATGTTTTGATTTGCGTGTATGTAGAATGAAGGTTTTTGGAATAATTGCGGCGGCAACTCACGGAAACTCCCCTTGTGCGATAGGGGTTGTGAGGATTGCCAAATCAGTATGGATGTCAGTCGATTAAATGGTTATTGATAATGTAGTTAGCAATATTGGGATAATCCAGGAATTTTAAGGGTTAAAAAATCGTAGTAAACTCTACCACTAATTGTCAAGTTATAAATTGCATTAAACTCAATATAAATTAAAGACAGCATTTTAAACAGTCCGAAATAAGCCATTTTAAGCATGCTTGCTCTTATTGGAATCGCTATTCCGTTATAACTGTTTACAACCAGTACTGGCTTTAAACCGACTTTAAGGTGTCTTTACTGCCTGTAACCTATAAACAGTATGCGACTGAAACCTTATATGTTGGTATTGTATGTGTTGTGCACGGAATTGGACTTTTTCATGGTTTACTTACAAAATTATATCATTTTGGGTAGAGCTTACTAGCATTATGAACGGTAGTTGTTTGGCAAGTACTGTAATTGGTGTAAATATTGCAAAAAATATTTTGTAAATATAATTTTCTTCTGTTGAGACTCGGCGCAGCAGGTCAACTATAATTGGTTTTTAGGGACAATAGACACGAAGTCAATTATATGCATATTCTTTTGTATAAAATGCACATGCTGTCTTGAAATTCTTTGTACTTAAATTTATGCAAATTAGTATTCGAAGAAGAAGAAAGCATTACAAGAGTTCCAAACTTTTTCTTATACATTTACAACAATACTTCTTCTTCCTACACAGTAGTAGTCTTATGCTCTCATAATAATCTTCAACTTCAGGAAATAGTTTTGTATGAGTTAATGAAGGGCTAAAAATTACTTAACCTGTGTCACGGGACAACAGAATTGGTCTGGCGGAAACGCAAGAAGTATAATTGACTAATCTACTTTAAGCTTTGATGTTTACCCTTTAAAAGCTTGGAGTACATAGTAAAATTTTAAAGGCACCATTATCAGGGTCACTGACTCAGGTGACGCTGTCAGCTTTTGCCGCCTTGCTAAGATGAGAAGCGGGTATTTGCTAACTAGGATTTTAATAGACAATCTTTCGAAGAGTGTCCAAAACATGGTATGTTGTGAACACGGCGGTATTCTTCCAAATTTCTTGGGGCTTTGAAATTCTTCGGAAGTGGCATCTTTCCTTTAGCTAAGGTCGAATTCGCAGTAGCTGCACCAGCAAACCAAAAGCTTTATCATAGCATGATCTTTGTTAGTCATAAATTAACAGAAATAGAAAAACAAATGGGGGTCGATGCTACGGCATTTAGCTCACTTCACTATATATCACTGTCCCAAAGTTTTATCTTTATCGAAGAGTCACTGATACAAGTTCGAAACAAGTTAAGGGGGGGTCACTTTTTTGTCGATTTTATGACCATCTCCGGTTTTGCCTCTGAAGCGATTCTGTTGAGTATTGGATTTTTGGCGAATTTTTAAAGTCAGAATATTGGAAAATCGACCATTTTTGGACCATGGAAAACAGGACCTACGGTACTCTTTTGCTTGTTCTGAACGATTGGCAAAAGCTACAGAAACGGCCGATAGATAGCTGCACTCTACGCATAAAAACACGTCTTATGAAAGTACGCAAATGTTTCTATCATCTACAGTAAGCTCATCTACGTAGAAATCAATAAACTTGGCAGATTAATTAATATATCCATGTCTGTCACATAATGTGGCCAAAACAAATGCGTCAATATTGAACATGACTGCTGTGGCGGCACCTTTGATCTTTATAGGTGAAAAATGTCAATTTTAAAATTTTTCTAAATATAGACAAATTGGGTATCAATCGATAGCAAATGGAACGAGGAGCTTTTCTCATGGAACCATGGGTCTAAAATTGCCTGTTGTCTGTGCAAGATAATACGAGTTAAAGTTATACTGGTCAGTCCTGCAAGGTTAGATCAGTGCATTACTCAAGCATGCATTATGAACGCTTGGGCAGCTGGCTTGAGCCACGTCTGCACTTAAGGTGGTGATTCCTTTTGGGCACATATTGTTGGTTGGCGGCATAAATGAAGATGAAATTTGACGAAACTTTCCAAAATAAGTTCTTTTAGCGTTCTAACACCCTCCGCGCAAGCCCGATTCAAAAATTCGAGATTTCCGGTCAGGGCGGTTTTTTCATATTTCTGAAAGTTTGACAGCAGCTACACAGTTATGAAAATATTCATTCGAAAGATCTCATTGAGCTTCATGTTTTTGCTTTTAAAGCAACTTTCTAGCTTTTCACTACCGTGAGATTTAGCCGATTTTCTTGTTTTGGCGTCGAAAACTTGTCATTTTTGCAGAAATCAAATAATCCAACACTTCTTGAACTACGCAAGCCGTAAAATCAAACTAAGGGCGTCGATATGAAGGTCTCACAGGGACAAATTATCCGACGCATGATCGTCTTCCAACTGCTATCCTGTAGGCTGCTATTATAAAAAATGTAGTTTTTGCAAAAACACGACCAATTTTTTCCAAAGATTGTGGAGCATTCACTATGCAAACTGGAGGGCTGCTACTTATCTTAATACGTTCTGCACAAATATACCCAGGGACGATTTTTTAGTTGCCCCGATTGCTGCTTTCTAGCTAAAGTAATCGCTTGACAAATTTGGAAAAAGTAGGCAAAATACAGGTTACGCACACATTTCAGCTTATTTCTCTATAACGAGGAGCGATTTCACAATAAATAAAAAATCGTCCCCAGCTATTTGATGGAGGTATCGAATGATATAACCGATGTCTCGCGAAAAAATTTACTTGAGTCTGCAAAAAATCTGGAATATTATACTTCTTCTAAAATGTGTTTTAAATATTTTAGAAAAGCAACATTAGTTTCATGGTATGCATAAAAAGAGAAAATGTCAAGCTGCATTTTGATATAAAATGGCTTGTTAACTCCAAGTAATGAGTGTGTAATAATGGTGCAAAGTTTATGTGACCAAAGGGAATCACCACCTTGAATATTACCAAGAGTGCATAATTGCACTATATATTAGAAGAGTAAGCCACTAGAGAGCTCCTCTTCTTGGCATTGCGTAACGGTGCTCCGACCACAATACGCGAATATTTCCCCGTTTGGTGGAGGGTCGACCAGATCGACATCGCATACCCCCCTCCGTTTGGTGGGGGGGGGGTATGCAAAAGGGGTCCCCGTTTGGTGAGGGGGTAGGCAGAAGGGGGTCCCCGTTTGGGGGGGGGGGTCGCCAAGTCAGGCTGAAATTGGCTGAATCTGATTTGCTGTGGCAACCCCCCTAAACGGGGACCCCTTTTGCATACCCCCCCACCAAACGGGGACCCCTTTTGCATACCCCCCACCAAACGGGGACCCATTTTCAAATAGAACAAAAACTACCGTAATCCTCTGCTCTACCCCCCCCCACCAAACGGGGAGGGGGTCTCTACAATCTGGGCGAGCATTTATTGTGTCACCCGTTTATTTCTTAAAACAATTGGTGTGTCATTTTTTCTTGTTTCCTTAAATTAGCGTTCTTCCTCGATTTTCTTCCTAATTGCATTGGTGTTTATGCTATTAATGGTCTATTATTCAGCATTTGGCAGGGTTTAACACGCTTTTGTTTTTTTGAAACGAGTTAAATAACACCTTTAGTGCCTGTCTGTTTTATACCGAATATACCGGAAATTATTCTGTCTGTTAGTTAGTGTCCCTTTGCGTTATTTTCACGAGTTCTATTTCTTGTTAAAAAAATTATTATTTGGCAATTTGATTACCAAGATGATGAATTGATCTTAATGTAATTTGCATAGTTGTAGTTTTCTTATGCGGATAGTGTGTTTACAAAAAAGTTAGTTACGCTGTGGCTTAGTTAATGTTTCCCAATGTTAAAGCTTTTGTAAGGTTTCTAAATGCAGTGTTAGCGGTGAGTGTGTGATAGCAATTCGCAGTTCACAGCATGGTTTTGGTGGAAGGGGTCAAGCTTTTGGTTTGCCTTTGCTCAAGTTTTGGATTCGCCAGAGGTTCCCATAATTTAATTTTCTGAAAGTCACGTAAGTGGAATTTTCTTGAATTTTCCTCCTTATTTTGGACTTGGAAACATGCTGGCAATTAAGTTTTTGAGTTTAAATCCACTGTCTAATAGCCACTGTCTAATGATAAATTTACTTCATGGTTGAATGCTTTTTGGCATTCGAAACGGCCGAAAATGCTATTTTTGGCATAAAAATAGAAAAATTTTTGGGGAGGGTTGGGGGGGACTCCAGAGGGGGCCCCCAGAAAAGGTTGGGGGGAGCCTCCCCCACCCAAATCCCCGTTACACCTATGGGGTCTGGCAAAAAAGCGGAGGGTGGTAGAAAAAACTCGATTTGGGGGAGGGGTAAGAAAAATTTTTGAGGGGGGTCGCCAAAAAATCGGTTTTTGCAATAGGCTTCTAGATTGCGCGAGTTTCATTTGGTGTTTTCTAGGTACATGGTATGTGGTGAGTTTCCTGCTGGACTCCACCCTCGGAGTCCTGATCATCTACACCGGCGTCAAACTCATCCTATAGATCGTCATTTTATCAATATATATTTGGTAGAGTTCGTTGCTATAAGCTAGAGAATTCGCCGGAAAACCATTTTCGCAAAACGGCGATTATTTCGCTTTGAACATCGATTTCTTAAAAATTACCCAATGGATTCACGTGATTTAGGGCAAAATGAAAATTCGCTCTATGGGATGGGAAATGGGAAAAACACGCTGGGGGGATGGCGGCAACAAGTTTCAACAGTTCCGTGTTGTTAACCACAAGTGGCAAAATCTGGAAGACCTCAGTAGTCTACGCGGAGGGTCTGGGGGCGGATAATTTTTAAAATTGTGATAGAATTGCGCCGCTGGTGCGAAACATTTTCGTATTTTTTAGTTTTGTACACTGAAAATAGCCTAATTTTTTCCTTCTCCCTCAAAGATTCCCGTGGGGGTTGGAACCCTCAAGCCTCAACCAACCCTCTGGGTGCGCCCATGAAGGCATAGTACGTAATTTTTGCGGCATTTCGCCAATATTTTTAAACCTTGTTGGTCATTGCTTAAAAATGTTTTTCTCCCCTATTTTCAGATCCGTGAGATTCTTCTTTGTGGCGATAGTAATGGGCCTCGCCTCCTGCAACTGATCACGCAACAGTTTCTGACCGTACCCTGGCTGGGCTCCATCCGGTCCTCCACGCCCTATCAGCCGTCCACGTTCTCGGGTTACGTAGGTGCAGTAAATACAGTAACCTGTACAGTACAGTACATATAGATTGCGACTAACTTGTCGTTTTGTTGCACGCTTTGTAACACTGTGTTTTCGGGAGAGGATGTGCAATTTTGCTAAAGATTTTTACCGTACGTCAGGCCATTTTGTTCGTTTGCGTTACGAGGAAAATGTTGTCAAACGTTTGGACGGTACTGATTAATAGACAAACAAATTGTTGCTAAAGATTTAAACTTTTTGCTCAAAATTTTAGCGCTCAGATCATGTTATTTATTATTTATCTGTAAACCCGCGATTTGCAATTTCAGGCTCACTCTAGGTCTGTGTTGTGCTGAATCCAGCGGCCTCTGAGCAGACCAAGGCTGGCTGGGGCCGAAACCTGCGCCAGTGGAGCGAACTGAGCACCTGCCCCCCCAGAGACCCCAGTATGCGGGTACTGGGGGTGGCGGTTTTGGTGGGTGCCTCTGTCTCCCCTTAATACGGGCCCTACCGCGCTCCCTCTGATTGGCTGAAATCCTCATATCACGTGACCGGGGTGCAGGCTGGGACCCCGGCTTCGGGTCTGCTCCAACGTGGTTGGCTGGGCGAATTGTTCGATCCGATAAATTGTTTGATTGATACTCTGTTCATTCCATGTCATAACAGTATGACTAAACATTGTGACTCAGGCAAAAGTGGTGGATAGCTTTAAAGGTGCATTCATAGTTCCTGACGCAACGAGACGCGCGTAGACTCGCGTCTACTCGCGTAAGTATGTAAGCGTCTGCCTGCGTGCTTGAGCATGAATATGTTACAATTAATTTTAAACGGTTGAAACGGCATGTTACAGTCTGAGGCGTCGACGCCCGTCTGTGTGCGTTAGGTCACTAATGTTGATTCAAATTAACATTTGAAATTCCCTTAATACCAAGCCTCAGCTTCAGCGAAAGCTGAAACGTATCTCGATCAGCTGAAAAGGGAAAGCGGAAAGTTAAATTCAGCATCAGTGGAAGCTGAAGCTGTGCCGTTTCCAGTTTAAGCTCTGAATTTATTCTATGTAGCTTCAGTTTCAGTTTCAATTCAATAACTGTGGATTTATTTCACTTTTAGTCTGAAGCTCTTAATTATTATCAGTTTCATCCTCCATATTTCGGTTTCAGGTCTGAATTTGTTCAGTTTCAGCTCAAACTAGATGTTAAGTTTCAATCTTAAAAAGCCTAGTTTGGAAAAGATAATAGATAAAATAAAATAAAATATATATGAATGGCAACTCTGTGAATTGCAACTACGAACTACAGTGCCTATAGTATGTAAATTGAGCCTTTGATTAGATTTTTTAATTTTAGTTAATCGTTTCATATTGCTATTGTTGTTTCAGCCGTTGGTCAGCAACGTATCCTGCCCACCTGTCTATGCCAAGCATCGTTCCATTAAGCAGGCTAAAAGTCTGATTGGTAAACTGCGACAGCTGGCCCCCTAGACTCCACCCAAATTCGCATCACACGTAACCAGACTCGAAAATTGTTGGTCGGTATGTGTTTATGGACTATTCCACTATGTATGTGTATTTGTGTTGTTAAATGTAAGTCTGATGCTTTCTACTTTTACATCAAGGAAACGTTTAGTGTTCCTATTTTCTTAATTTTTCATTTTCATCCCCCTCTAAGAAGTTCTCCCCTTCACCCTTCCAAGAAAGTGAATGTGGATACTACTTTTGGAACCAAATATTGTCAAACCAATGTGCTGCGATGCTAAGGCTTCGACAGTATTCCGGCTTTGCCGGACACTGCTTTTGCTCGTCAAATTTTCGTCTTCTTTTTGGTCAACACCAGACTGTTGTTTCTGATGCAAATTGCAAACTCCTTCACAGGAAATACAACAAAAATGACGCAGTTTATATTTAGTAAAAGCCCTCCAAAATTTGTTAACCCGCGAACCCATGAAAAAAGCCCTAAAATAAGCCCCCTGTGTCTGGCATCTTCCCTAGCAAACTGACTGTAGTCCAAATGCAGGACTAAGGTTTAGTACAATGTTGGGGGAGTTTCGGTTAAGACTCTTGCCTGTGTCTTCTCTTCCGTTCAGAAACTTTGTACTGGTAGCCAGGAAAAAGTGACCTCAACATTTTATGTATCACACTTTTTTCAAACTATGTACGTATACGTACCAGCATGGTGAGTTGTGTAATGTTAACCAATTATTGTAAAATCATGATAGTTTTTCGTTTGCAGGTGCGTCCTGGTGGAGCTCCCACTCCGACGAGGCCCCGCCCAACCTGACCGCTGGAACCCAAGTGGTGCCCATGCATAGCTTTGCCGGACTCCTGTTCCAGGTCCTCCTGCGCCATGACCCGGACCAGGCCTGCGAGGTCGATCTCCGGGCTATGAAGCAGCCAATCAGCGGGACCGGCCCCTCCAGCGGGGGTGGGGGGACCATTTTGGGTCAGTCAGCTGATGAGGGAGGCGGTGCCTCCTCCAGCGTCTCGCTGGATAATCCTGGCCCACCTGGCGGTTTCTTGCAACAGCTGGGCGGCAGTCCTCATTTTGCCCTCATATTTGGCTATCTGGAGTCGCAACAGTCGCATCTTGCCTCGGCTTTGCTCATTGCGGCAAACGGTAAATGATGGTAGCAGTTTGTCGTGAATTTTGGCATTATTTCGCTAGAAAGAGCAGGTAAGAGCGCTGTTTCGGATTCAGGCTTTACCATATTATTGTTCACACATGGGCAATGCCTATACTGGGCCTATACATGTATAGGCCAGAATCAGAAACCCCCGCGCAGTGCGCAACAAGATTTTTGACCCCCGCGCAGCGCGAAATGCTGCGCCGAAGCGTGGGTTCAGCACTTTTCAGTTGCGCAGAAGATTTTGGAACCGTCGCGCAGACCAACGCGTCTCTGCGCGGGGGTCAGCACTGTTGGAACCTTCGCGCTGAGCAACGCGTCTCTGCGCGGGGGTCAGCACTGTTGGAACCTTCGCGCTGAGCAACGCGTCTCTGCGCGGGGGTCAGCACTGTTGGAACCTTCGCGCTGAGCAACGCGTCTCCGCGCGGGAGTCAGCACTGTTGGAACCTTCGCGCTGAGCAGCGCGTCTCTACGCGGGGGTCAGCACTGCTGGAACCCTCGCGCACAGCAGCGCGTCCGTGTGCTGGATTCAGAATTTTTGAAACCCTCGCACAGAACAACAACTCAGCACTGTTGAAATCAGTGCTTTTGCTCATGTTCTTCTGGAAAACAGCAAAAATGACGACTGCGTTCCGTTCCATGAAAATTTTCGATAAATCTTGACAAACTCCAAACATTACCCCATCAGATAATTCTTTGTGAAAAATGCTAATTTACAACAGGACTAATACTTCATACCAGATTAATCTGTCAAATCTTTTCATCATTATATTTTTCAAAATTCAAAGCCTTCATCAACATAATGCTAGGAGTATGTGTTCGGTTTTTTACAGTTTTGAATATTTCTTCCAATTATATTTCTCTAAACAGTATTTCTCTCCTAAAACCTAAAAAGGTTCATTTCTGATACTCATTACTCAGAAGCAAACTTTAGCGGATTGCTTTATAAAAACTTTGGCTGAAGTTCTTTCGAGAAATATTTTCGACTTTCGACGCATGCCATTTTCTTCGATCTGTCAAAAATATTCAAAATCAACGGCCTATGTTAAGATAAAAGTCACTTTATGCTGCTTCCGATACACTAGTTATTTTCCTGAAGCTTTTATGTTCATGGGGGTTCTAGATCTTTAGTTATTTTACTACTCAGAGATTTTGTCATTTTCGATGGTTCACAGGGTACCGAGGCTTCTTGGGTTTCTCGACTTTCCGATGGGCGTTCTTAGTCCGAGAACCCCAAGAGCCCCCAAGAAAAAGCCCAAAAGCCTAGACTTGGACAGTGTTGTTCTCGGCGTCTGCACCCTGGGCTCGGTTTTGGTGGAGATTTAGTCTCGCCCAACCCAGTTCTTGGGGTTCTTCACATTTTCGAAAAGATTTGATCTGCAGACTGCACCTGCATCTAATTTTAGGTTTTGCTGGAAGTGTATGGGTTCTGGAATGTCTGGGTTCCGGGGTTCCTGTGGTTTCTGCTTTCTAATGTCTGTATAAACTGTATTCTGAACTACATATACTAAATACGGTGGTGGTTCGGTTTACATTCAGTATGCAGAATTTCACTTTCCAGATTCTGCAAAATGAAAGTTCTGACATTTTCAAGATTCTGCAAAATGAAAGTTCCGACATTTAAAATTCTGCAAAGTGAAAGCTCCCAAATTTATCATTCTGCAAACTGAAAGTAATAAAAATTTGCCTTGTTTCACTTTGCAAAAATTCTTCAAACTGAAATTCTGCAAAGTGACATTCTGTGCAATGAAAGCACCCCGGTGGTTCTTTTCGTTGTATTGCTGGCGCACGCCGCACGGCCCAAATCAAGTTCAAATTTGATGAAACCTTCCAAAATTACATATCTTAGTGTTATAGCAGCACTCTCGGCGTAGCCCTGTTTGAAAAGAGGGCGTTTCCTTTCGGGATGAATTTAGCAGATTTCTGATAGCTGGCTGTCAGCTGCATAGTTACAACTATACTCATTCAAAAGACCTCATTAATCATTACGCCCTACAGTTTGCCTTTTGAAGCAATTTTCTAGCTTTTCTCTATTGTGAGGTATTGCCAATTGACATATTTTCGCGTCAAAACTTGGCATTTTTATAAAAAACAATTATTCAATAATTAATAATAATCAACCATAAATAATAATTCAAATAATCCTCCACATCTCGAGCTATACACGCCGTAAAATTAAACTAAAGGTGTCGATTTGAAGAACGCACAGAGGCCAGCTATTCGAGGTAAACAGGTATGTTTCTGTCTGTAATGACTGAAAGTGTAGGTTTTGCAAAAATGCGACCGCATTTTCCAGCGATTGTGGAGCATTTAATATGAAAGCTGGAGGATTGCCTCTTAACAGATGTGTTTTGCACAAAAACACCCAGAGCCTTTTAATTGCCCCGATTGCCGCTTTCTAGCTAAGTAATCGTTTATGTTTGTATACTAGCTAAAGTTTATGCATGCAAAATTACAATAAACAAGTCTAATTGGAAATTTTTTGACCCCCGCGCAAAATTTTCACTGGCTGTATAGGCCACCGTCGCATCCATTGCCCATGTATGTTATTGTTTTCAATAATTTCTTTCTGATGATTACTTTTGTGTGGTACCTTTTCTTCGTAGTTATTTTTTGTTTGTACCTGCCGTCTCCTTTTTTTGTAGACTTATTCTTTCGTCTGAACAGCGTGATGACTTGCATACAGACGCATGTGAAGAGCTCCACACTGGTCTACCGGCTGGCCCAGGAGGTATACCGGGACGCTTTACAGCACGCGGACAATTCCACAGTCACAGCATCATCTGATGACCACCGCTATAGAGCTTGGACTACAGGTATGCCCCCTCCCTGAGATTGAAGGAGGGTTGAGGGGGGCTGCTGAAATTGCAAGTTAACCGTTAACAGTAGAACTCTACCTACACTCTTCATTTTTTAACGTTTTACTTAACCTAATTGTGGTGGTGTGGTTTGCCTTTGGATGAAGGACTTCTTTGTGTAATGTCCTTCCAAGATTCTGTTCCAAAAATGGTTAAAATACTTTTTGGAATTAACTGATAGAAAATTTTGCTAAATACACACTTCTTCGATCTTTGTTATACATCACTGGGAAAACAGGGTTGAATTTTGTTCGATAACAGGCTTCAGCGAATCACAATTAACGGCAACTATGCTAATTCGATTTTACATTATTTTCGCATTTAGTAACCGCATTCTTCAGATAATATTTGTGTATTATTTCTTTGAATTTTCTGTGCCCATCTTACCTGTAAAACTTTTTTAGGTATTGATGCCAGAATAGCCTTCGATGTGATTATTGGAAAGCAGGGAAAAATGATTAAGAAGATTCAGAATGAGAGCGGCGCCAAGGTTCTAACCAAGTTAGGTGGTAAGTTTCATATTGTTGATCGATTTTACGGCTGAATTGTCCTGTCACGTGAAGTTCACCTTTATCTCATTGCTAACTGATTTCAAGATTTCAGCAACTTTTCTTTATTTAGCATTAAAATTGTAAAAAATGCACAAACTGCACTTCTTGCGAGCACCCTTTTTACAGCTTTTCCATCTTTATAGCTTCCTAGCTTTTTTGTTTTACTCTTTATACCCATTTCTTACAATATTTGACTTTAAATCTTAAGAGTAGTGATGGGTGATGGGATGAGTAGTATATCCGGTTAGCCGCCTATTCAAAGGTGCCTGTCTGCAGATTTTTGCAAGTTCTGTTAATTTTGTTTACAGGACACTGTTATTTAACAATGGTAAACTTTTTCTTTGTCATGAGAGCATTATTCATTATTCTAGTTTTTCGTATAATCATCATATATATACTTAGCACTCTATGCAAACCGGTTTTTCAAAGGCAGACAATGTAAACATTCCAAAACCTAATTTGCATAAATCAACTCATTTATACACATAATATTGTGCGCAATCGAAAATACTAATCCCACAACCTGTTGGTAGAAAAATACTGAAAAAGGGACTTTCTCATAACTGAAATACTAAATCATGGAATTTCTATCATGTATTTTTATTTCAATAGGGACTTTCTCATAACTGAAACATTAAACCATAGAAGGTCAAAAACATTCAGTAGTATTTAAACCTTTATCCCACACACAAAAACTCCCCTTATGTGTTTTTGATGAATTTTCATTAATTCACTAGTTATTAATTTTCATTAAATTTCATAAAATTATATTTCATTTTCGTCAATAAGCATTCGAAAAATTCAAATTTTTAAGCAAAATTACCACAAACTCAAACTACAACGCCTGTTTCAGTTTTCCCCAAAACACTTTATTTAACACTTTAACAAAGAACATCCCATTTAAAATTACATTAAACTTTATAGGACAAGAGTCGAAACTAACAAGGGGACAAACTTTCTGAAAAAGGACTTGACTAAACCCTGACATCGTCAAGATAAGACAAGCAACCACAGGAAATCAAAAAACAGTGTCCTGTAAACAAAATTAACACAACTTGACAGCTAGACGACTTTAACCACTCTATCACAATTGTTTTTTCATCCTTTAACTTTCACCAACACATCTAATTTAATATTTTCTTCACGGCCTCCTTTTATGCGGAATTTCAGCATTATAAGCTCGCACCAGTAATGAAATTTTCCTTTCTTTAGCCAAATTTTTTTAAATTTTGGGCGTAACTTCGACTTTCAAGAGTAATTCCTTTCGATACAGATAAGATACAGACAACAAATGTATCTTATTATACAAACGTTCTATCTTTTCTTTATTGACAACTAAAAACGTTCTTTTTTATTTATAATGCTATTTTCTTTTTTAGTAGCACAGATGCTGATAATAGTCTCGCCAATTTAATTGTCACCGATGATTCCGAAGACCGCCCTTTTCGGAAGAAGAAACGCAGGGACCGGCGCCCAGACGATGATAATGACCAACAAGGGTAAACTTTTTCTTTCTCATGGGATAGCATTATTTTCGTTTTATGTTTTATAAATAGTATAGTCATCACACTACTTATTAACTCTTACTAGAATAGTCAGGTTCTTCTTTTCATCTTCTCTGTTTACTCTTTTCCTGTTTCTCCTCTAGTTACTCACGTCAATATAGTTGCAAAATCCTGTAGCTGTCAAGTTGAGCTAATTTTGATTGCAGGACACTGTTACTTAACAACGCTAAGCTTATTGTTTGTCATGAGACAATGCAAACAGGTTTTTCGAAGGTAGACAACTTTAAACGGCAGACAATCTAAACATTCAAAAACCTAATTTGCATAAATCAATTCATTTATACACATTTGTCCACAATCGACAATACTAATCCCATAACCTGTTAATAGAAAAATACTGGAAAAGGGACTTTGTCATAACTGAAATGGTAAATCACAAAATTTCAAACATGTATTTATATTTCAAGAGGGACTTTCTCATAACTGAATCTTTAAAATATAGAAGGTGAAAAACATTCAGTAGTATATAAGCCATTATCCCACACACAAACAGTCCCCTTATGTAGTTTTGATAAATTTTCATTAATTTACTACTTTTTCATTTTCATTAAATTTCATTAAATTAAATTTTATTTTCGTCAATAAACAAACGAAAAATTCAAATTTTTAAGTAAAATTACAACAAACTGAAATTACAACGGCTGTTTGAGTTTTCCCAAAAATAACTTTCGATCTCAAAGAACATTCCATCCAAAATTACTTTAAACTTTATAAGTTTATAGGACAAAAATCGAAACCAACAAGGAAAATTTCTAAAAAAGGGATTGACTAAACCCTGACAGACAACGTCAAGAAACGACAAGAAAACACAGGAAATAAAAAAAACAGTGTCCTGTAAACAAAATTAACAGAACTTGACAACTAGACGACTTTACCGCTAAAATAACATCAACATCAACAGGAGCAACAGGAAAACAGGAACAGACAAAGTAGTCCTGTATTTTCTCCAAACTTACTGCCCACATAAACATACTCCTATACATTCCTTTTTACAAAAACAAGAGCTTGACTAAACCCTGACAACGTCAAGAAACGACAAGAAAACACAGGAAATCAAAAAACAGTGTCCTGTAAACAAGATTAACAGAACTTGACAACTAGACGACGTTACCGGTAAAATAAAATCAACATCAACAGGAAAACAGGGAACAGACAAAGTAGTCCTATATTTTCTCCAAACTTACTGCCCACATACACGCACTCCTATATATATATTCCTTTTTTTCCATCACAGCAACAATAAAGGAGAAACAGAAGAAGAAAAACAAGAACCTGACTAAACAATGACAAAGTCAAGATAAGACAAGAAACACAGGAAATCAAAAAACAGTGTCCTGTAAACAAAATTAACAGAACTTGACAACTAGACGACGTTACCGGTAAAATAAAATCAACATCAACAGGAAAACAGGGAACAGACAAAGTAGTCCTATATTTTCTCCAAACTTACTGCCCACATAAATGTACTCCTATACATTCTTTTTTACAAAAACAAGAGCTTGACTAAACCCTGACAACGTCAAGAAACGACAAGAAAACACAGGAAATCAAAAAACAGTGTCCTGTAAAAAGTTAACAGAACTTGACAACTAGACGACTTTACCGGTAAAATAAAATCAAAATCAACAGGAGCAACAGGAAAACAGGGAACAGACAAAGTATTCCTATATTTTCTCCAAACTTACTGCCCACATAAACATACTCCTATACATTCCTTTTTACAAAAATAAGAGCTTGACTAAACCCTGACAACGTCAAGAAACGATAAGAAAACACAGGAAATCAAAAAACAGTGTTCTGTAAACAAAATTAACAGAACTTGACAACTAGACGACTTTACCGCTAAAATAACATCAACATCAACAGGAGCAACAGGAAAACAGAGAACAAACAAAGAGCAACAGACAATGTAGTTCTATATATTCTATAAACAATCCGCTAACATAAACATACTTATATACATTTCTTTTTTTATTGCAGGAACTCCATGGTTACAGCCTAAAGAAAAGAGCAGAAGAACGATCAATTACATTTACTAATTCTACGAAAACATATTTCATATATCATTTGTGTTCATGTTAATTTTGTGAAAGCAAAATCAGTGCATTCGATTTAACATGATATCAACATGATAATAATTCAAATAGCAACGAAAGCGTATTGTGGTCGGAGCACCGTTACGCAATGCCAAGAAGAGGAGCCCTCTAGTGGCTTACTCTTCTTCTTATATATAGTGCAATTATGCACTCTTGATATTACCTTAGTAAAGGCTTTAATTTGGTGTATCGGTTAACCCTGTTTTCGGTGTTAACCCTGTTTTCAGTGAAACCTCATCACCGGAGTTTTCAAGTTTTCCGGCTTTGAACTTGAATAACTCTGTCACAGTTTGATTTCGAACAGTTATTTTTGAGAACATATGGGGGCATATTATGTGCGAAAATTAGCGAAATCCGTGACTATTGATTTTTGACCATTTTTGACTCCGGAGTATCCATCCATTCGTTCACAGTACATTCTTCAATTGTGAGCTGAGCCTTTTTCAGCTAACTGTGCCCTCAAACTTTAACTTGCTCAAACTTTCAGATACTACATTTCGGACACATCATTCTAGTAGAAAACTTGTTCAGCTCATCAGTAGCTATCGAATGATACCCAATTTGTCTATATTTTGGAAATTTCAAAAATTGACTTTTGTGACCTATCAGAGATCAAAAGAGCCGACACGGCAGAAAAGTTCAACCTTGAAGCATTTGCTTTTACCATAATGTCAGGCAGGCATTGAGAGTTTTATGTGCCAATTTGGTGACTTTCGAATGGGTAACGAGTGAGAAATTATTTTTAAAACGTGAAAATTGTGCGAAATGATGATTTTTGGCAAAATTAGCCCATTTTGTGACACGTTTTTTGAGAGCACTACAAATGGTAGAAATTTGAATCTACTGTCATAAGAATTCTGTCTATGCGTAGAGTGCAACTATCTATAAGCCATTTCTGTAGCTTTTGCCAATCGTCCAGGAGAGGCGAAAATGTTTAGCTGGTCCTGTTTTTCGAGGTACAAAAAGTACCAATGTTACAAAATTTTGACTTTGAAAAATCGCCAAAAATCCGACACTCAACGGAATTGTTCCACAAGGGTCATTTGCACTCTTTGATATGTCCTTAACATGCACAACAAGGTTGTTGCACTCTATCTTGCATACAGCGAAAAATTTTGACAAAAATGTTGCAGGGAACTGACACCAATTTGTTTACACATTCGGTTGTGGGAGGGCGGGGGAAGCCCTTTGTGTAGAAAGACTGAATTATAAAAGTCAAAGTTGAAATAAATTGATTATAGGGAGAAATAAGACTTTAACACGTAAAAAATATGGCGAGGGAAGTAGAGAACAGAAACATGTTCTCGGTACACATTTGTGGGACAGTTACCAAGTACACTTTTGTGGGTGGTCAGCCGTAATGAACGTAACATTTACCTGAACTCGATAACAGAGAGCCAGGTGTCACATTCTTCCGTATTATGTACTCTTGATTGTGCGCACTGGATTCGAATTCTGCTCATTCCACTGAAATACCTTTGGCTCAGTTGGTACAGCGTCTGGGCGATAAGCAGGAGACCGCGTGTTTGAGTCCCGCCAGGTGCCCTATTTTTTGATGCTTGGTGGAATGAATCTTTCTTTCAGTTTTTAAGTGCAGTAAGTACCTTTGAACGAAATCCGTGTCGTGCTACATAGGCGCAATTACGATAAAATTCTTTCTTGCTGGCGGCGCCCCACAAAAGCAAAGCAAATTGCCAAAAATCATTGAAAAAACTTTCTAAATGGCTGATCTTTAATTTAATTAGTTATCTTCAGTACTTGCAAATACAACCAAGTCGCACGATGAGGATTTAAGATTTGTAGTTTTCTGAGCTATTCATTATCCCAGAACTCTAGTGTAGCGGGTCTAGTAGGTTTGCCTACGTACTAACACCGTTACCACGCCCTGACGTAGCGGACGCGGAGACCGTGGCACAGATGGATAACTGACCGACTACAGGAGACGGTCGGGACAGCCTCGCCAGACAATATACGCAGGGGTAATAAGATCCTAAGGGCGAGATGACTCGCACTCTCACTCACTCAGAATTGAACTACCTACCTAACAGGAGCTCAGAAATAATCAACCTAGCTAAATACACTTTAATAAAGAACAGAATAACAAGTTATAGTTAATAACAACACAGTAAAACACTGGGATGAACCCTCAGACAAACACAAACAAACTACAAACAAACTAACTTACAGTTACAGCGGTTTGGGCGGACCAACCAACGTACCAAATGCTCTGGGGAGAGCTGGGGGAGAAGCAGAATATATACAGTAATTAAAAGGGGAGAAATAGCAGAGAAATACAAGCGCACGTAATGACAGAATTATACAAGAGTGAAGGGGGAAGCGAGTGTTGGGTTGGACCCTCCCACGAGCGCCCCCTAGTGGAATTTCCCCCAATCACGTAGCTCCAAAGTCACGAGGGGGGGAACCCACCCAATCCCATGCATACACGTTGGGGGGTTAATCCCCAATCCAAGCCCAAGGTGATGTTGATATATGAATTCAAGCGGGTAGCTATGCTAGCTACAACCGCCAGCAACGGAAAGGTTGACCGTGTGTCACCTTGATCCGTTACATCTCCCCAGGGCTTGCCATCCGAACTCCCGAGAGGATCACTGCACAAATGGAGAACTGGTACGTGAGCTGGTCATACACAGACAATACCGAGCAATGATGCTACAAGACAACACAGCTGTCAACTGTAAGTCATAAAGCTCAAGACTAAATT
>JASAND010016422.1:0-21540 GCA_030248195.1 Trissonchulus latispiculum | reverse complement strand
CTATTCAATGTATCAAGGCAGTAATGAAACCAGGTTCTCACATGAAGTCTTATGTTGTAAGTCTTAAATTATGACTCCCAGCATAAAGTGTTTTGGCACTGATGTAGACAGCAGATCAGATACATATATGCTGTTGTCAGCAGCACAATTTAATCTTTTTCTTTCCATATTATTCTCACCCTTCAATTTTAGCTCATATGGAAAAGTGCGACTGTAACATCAGTTCATCAGCCATCGGAAAGATGTTTACGGTTAACGGCTTCATTTATTCAATTTTTACCGTATTTTTCATCGCAGTTGGTCTGACATTTTATGGCCTGATTTGCTTGACCATACTCAAGTTTAGGTCCAGACTGAACAACGCGTTCTACACCCTGGTACTGTCCTTGGCAATACCGGACTGTCTAAGCCTGTTGGTACAGATCACTTACTGTATACCAAAACTGGTTCTACCCTCCGAAAATGGTTACTTAACACTGTACGGGCCTTTCGCCAGGGTGATTACAGAAGCGGCATGGTGGTCTATGATGTCTCACTTTCTAGTGATCAGCATAGATCGATATTTGGCAATCAATAAACCATATCATCACAAAGTCTGGTTCACCAATCGAAACGTGTTCATTATGGCTGTATGCAGTCAAGCGCATGGGATTGGATGCTCAATTTTTCTGGAGATAGTCTCCTGTATTACTTTATTTGAGTATAACAGTTGGGAATTTAATTATTTCATCAGTGACTACAGCTCGATTTGTCAACTCTGGTCTTTCGTGGTCATAATGTTTTACGGAACCTCAATCGGTTTTCTGGTTGCTCTTGTTTATTTGGTAACCTTTCTGGGACTGCGACGAACTTCCAGAAAGCTTACACTAAATCGTCAGTCTGTTCTAAGACGGAAACAGAACATTTTAGCCATGCAGTTTGGCATGATTGTGGCCGTATTTGGAGTACAGATGTTCCTATTTGCAACGCTGCCACAAATTTCCAAAACATTCTCCGTCAACAGGTTCATCAGCGGTACTGTGGTAAATGTTTTCACTGTTCTCAATCATACATTGACACCGTTTTCTTACGTAATGTTCGGCTCAGACATAAAGCGCTACTTAACTCAGCTGATAATACACACACCAATCAGCTTTGCCGAGATACGCAGCTCTGGCCATGGGAAACAATTTGGTCATGAATCACCATTCCAGCACCTGGCTCATCTACAGATAAATGGAAAAGCCTCCTGGTGCAGTCCGATGGAGACGAAACTGACTCTGATCCAGAGAACGGAACCAAAAACAGTACCATAGTTCGACTAAAAACTGCAAATAATGAAGTTAAACTGTATTATTTATCATTATCAAATAAAAAATAAACAAACAGTTTATTCAGGAAGTCGCAAAGAAGTTACATATGTAGAAAAGGTCGCAAAAATTTTTACTGAATAGGGCAAACACAGTTCCAGTTGCGGGTAGTGTTGATGCCCGGCCGGTTTTGGGCTCGGTCGGCCGGCCGGATGATGCAAACCGGCCGTCCGGTCGGTTCGAACATACCGAATGGCCCGGTCGAACAGGTCGACCGTCCGGCCGTTCAAAACAGACAGGCCGGTACCAATTTTGAGCTGTTTTAGTGCATTTTGCAAACTTTTTGGCATTAAATGATGTATTCAGTTGCTACTGGTTAAGCATTATGTAATATAAGACCTGCCGGCCGGCCGGCTGATTTTCGTCGCCTGAGCTGGCCGGCTGCCTTTGCTCATTTCATTCAGGCGGCCACTCTCACCGGCCTGTCCCAATTTGTGCAAACGTCCTTCCCGGATTGTCCGACGTAGCCAGCTTACCAGACATGTGCAGGAGGGAAATTCTGGGGGTGGGGTGAACCGGCGGCCGGAGGACGCAGGAAAACCGGATATTTCCGATTTTTTGCCCACAAAACCAAAAAAATCCGGATTCTGGGGGGGTGAGGAACCCCTCTGGGGGGGGTGAGCTCCAGGTATGGGGGGTGAAAAACCCCCAAACCCCCCCCCCCAGGCACATGTATGCAGCTTACTCATTTGACTTCCCAGCTGCTGAAAACAACTGCTTAAGAGCAAAAGAATCAGGAGCAATATAGAATTTGATTTTGCAATTGAATTTATACTCTGCCAGTGGGAAAAATAAGGGAGGTGAGGGTAGAGTTGGAATGGAAGTAGGTAGCAATTTCGTGATCAGCGGCTACCCCCAACCGGCGGACCTCTGATCCACGATCCACTGAAATTTTGACGACCCACTTTACCCACTGCTTTAATTTAGACTTGACTTTTCCGCATATTTAAGTGTATACCCAACAGCATTTATCGAGAAAATTAACGCCTTAAACATCTATATAACGAGAACGAGGTATTCAACCATGTTTTTGGCGAATTAAAAAATAACTGCGCTACTTTCGTCTTCGTTTTCGTCAGTATTGAACATGCTATGTCATGCCATCAACATGAGATGAGATGGATGCTCGATCGGTCAGTAGGTAGAATCAGTATTTAGGCAAAGTTTTGAAGATAAAGTGTATTTTCTTGCTGTAGTGATTGAGTTCATAAAAGCTCACCACCATTCTGGTTTATTTCTAATGGTGACTTACGCCGCCTCTAAGATGGTCTAATATCATATTGGTCCACCAGATAATAAATAACAACAACAACATCAACAACAACAACAACAACTCACGCCGACGTGCGTCTACCAAAGTTAACGTAGTTTTGAACACATCAACGTTGGTGCCTGTCGACGCTTCGAGTGTTAGCATGGCACCTGGGCAAGCTGCTACATTTCGACGCGTCGACGTGCATCAATGTTTCCAAACGTAGCATGGCAGTATAACGCCTGGATGAACGACTACGCACGTCGACGTGCATTTACGAGTGTCTACTCGCGACTGGAACTATGAAAAAAGCAGTAAGAAAGGAGGCCTGCCAGAACCAGCTAGTCAACACCGACCACCACTATTTTGTGAAGATGATCGTACGAAGTTACTTTAGCTGTCATCATCATGTCATCTAACTGTATTGCCAATCAAGTCTGTAGATTTTGTAGACTTGGCTGAGCTCGGTCAATAGATAAATACCACTCTGCTCACTGCTACAATTTCTTTCAGCTTTCTAAGCAATTAATATTTGTTCGCGTTCACAATTTCCGTAGATCCCTGGTGTCCAGCAAGAAAGACACAGCAAGGTTAAGCTTTCTGTCTACACGTAAGCATAGCATAACCATAAAATCTGTTAAAGCTTGCAAAACTATGCTGCTATGATTGGGTTAGTAATTACCTACAATCCTACTAGCAAGAATCTATAATTAATTCCTTTATATTATACCTTAGAACAAGAGTAAGCCACTGTAATGGGTGGGTGTTTTTAGTGCCATTAATGTATAAATTTAGGAGTGTGTATTCTTAGAAATGATAGAAAATGTGTGTGAAATTCATGTGATTAAGATTTGTCCCTAAACTGGTTGCTTTTTATAACGTGTTTATTTTTATCCGCTAGGCGGCGCTGTCCTTTAGCAAAACTAGATAGGAACCTTTATCCAATGAAAACTTTCCAGGCCTCTTTCAAAAATCAATACTCGCATCTGATTGGCTACTTATGGGGGTGGTCTGATGCAAGAATGAAAAGTAGTCAGTTTTAAGTTTTTCTCTGATTACGAGTGGTCGGGTTTGCGCTGAGTTCTATACATACGTACCTTCATACATTAATTTCCCCACTTAGTTTTCTTTTACTGCTGCCCCCTTATAAGCTAGGATCCCTGGTATTTCCGTGTATCTTTACTGCTTTGTCACTCGTGCTATTTCTGATTTTCCTCCCCCTTACGACTATATATAACCGTCCCCAGATCTGGTCGCTCCGGCCAGATCAGCCCTTCTGTCGGATTATTTTCTGTGAACATATTTATGGCCTTTTCTTGATGGAAATATTTTAGTTAGGTTGAGGAAGTAAATCTGGTCTCCAACTATTGGTAGATTAGGATTTAGCATTTATTGTTCGGTAGGCAGTTAGGTAGTTAGAAAATCTGGCAGTCTGAGACTAGGTTGAGCGTACTTTTGTGGTGTTGTCTTGTATTAATTTTGAGTTAGGGCCACTGTTGTTCCAGAGTTTAGGCGAGGTTGTTGCTACAGGTCGACTGGAACAACATCTCCTCAGGTTCTGCCGTTTCCTTGTGCGCAGTACCCACCCCGTAGAGCTTAGTAGTCAGGTCGTCCATCTACTAGCATTACACCACTAGAGGGTTTCTCTTCTTGGCATTGCGTAACGGTGCTCCGCCCACAATACGCGAATGTTCCCCCGTTTGGTGGGGGGGGGTCGACAAGCATACCCCTCCCCGTTTGGTGGGGGGGGCGTAGTAAAAACAGGTCCCCGTGGGGGGGGGGGGGTCTGCAACCGGGGTCCCCGTTTGGTGGGGGGTATGCAAAAGGGGTCCCCGTTTTGGTGGGGGGTAGGCAGAAGGGGGTCCCCGTTTGGGGGGGGGATCGCCAAGTCAGACTAAGATTGGCTGAATCTGATTGGCTGTTGGCGACCCCCACCCCAAAGGGGGACCTCTTTTGCTTACCCCACCTCACCAAACGGGGACCCCTTGTGCCTACCCCCCCCACCAAACGGGGACCTCTATTCTGCTACCCCCCCACCAAACGGGGAGGGGGTATGCTTGTCGGCGCCCTCCACCAAACGGGGGAACATTCGCATATTGTGGGCGGAGCACCGCTACGCAATGCCAAGAAGAGAAGCCCTCTAGTGGCTTACTCTTCTTCTTATATATAGTGCAATTATGCACTCTTGCTACTAGTGATGTGGATCGGATCGGCCGGATCGGCTTGATTTTTCCCGGCAAATGACGGAAAATTTGGAATTTTGTACCATTTTTAACAGCATTGCAAATTTTTTAGATGGAATTTTCAAAATCTTTCCTGACTTCTGATCAAATGTTGAATTTCTTGTTGTTAATGTTTTTGTTTTATTTTCTTTCTCTGGATAAATAAATTTTTTATATGAATACATAAAAACAGTCAATTCCCTAAAAAGTAGTTAATATTTAATATTATTTAATTTATTAAAAATATAAAAATATTTAATTTCTCAAAAGTTTACCACACAGAGTTGGACGCGGGCCGCGGGTACCCGCGGGGCGGGCCGGGCCGGGCCGAAATTTACTACCCGCAGCGGCCCGCGCGGGCCGATGCGGGCCGATTTTCACAGTGGCAGTATAACTTTAAGGTTAAATTTAAAAGCTTAATATAATATTTTGATCTTTGAAATCAGAAAACCTAAACTGAATTGGATCTTCTCTTGATGCCACCACCACCACTCAAAATTCTTAAAACTTGACCATTTGAGCTAACATTTGCAATGCGTATGTTTTCGATTCGGGGAACCAAGGAAAACTGAAACATTTTTGTCTTCAATTTTGCTGACAAGTTGTATACAGATGTTTTCTGGGTCGCAGAACACGAATATAATGTCGGTTTTTTGATTCAGCTTTTTGCTAGCTCAGTATAAGCTTATGTCGTACTTAAGCTTATAACTTTAGCTTTGACTGAACTAACAAAATTTGACATGAAAAATGGACTTCAGGTTGTAGTGTTGGGATTGGCCGAAAATTTCCATGGTTGGCTTGGCTTGGCTGGCCGTTGGCCGTTGGCCGATGGCCGGCCATTGGCCGTTGGCCGGCCAACGGCCAACTGGTTGGCCGTTGGCCGCTCGTTGGCCGTTGGCTGTTTCTTGCCCGTAAGCTATTGGCCGTTCTTTAGCTATTTGTCAACGTTGGCGAGCTGGAATTTATTATTTTTATTCGTCTACCGTGCTTAATTAGGCGTCAACTTAATTAAACTTTATTTCAATAGTACAATTTCCAATTTACAATATTTGTAAAATAGTTTTTCCAAACATTTAGCTCCAACCCGCGATAACTCTGTTTTAGTTTTGCTGGAGGACCGCAATAAAGTGATGAGACGTTCACCGCAAGGCAAATTTAAAAACTACGTTGTTAGCACACTTAAAATTTGCATAAAATTAGCAAATTTAATTGTAAAATAACGCTAATAAGGATAAAAATTGTCAACATCTAAGTGAAAATCTGTAGTACTGCATCTAATGTAACGTTTATACAGCAAAATTAAATTTTTCAACACAGTTAACGCACAAGATCAGTAAATCTGAGCTTGGCCAGCACTCGGCCATTGGCCAGCCAACGGCCAACGGCCAGCCAGTTGGCCATTGGCCGTTGGCCGGCCAACGGCCATTGGCCGGCCATCGGCCAACGGCCAACGGCCAGCCATCGGCCAACGGCCAACGGCCAGCCAATAGGCCGTTGGACGGCCCACGGCCACAGGCCGCCCAACCCACCTAGCCGAAATTTTCTCGGCCAACGGCCAATGGTTTGGCCGGCCAATGGCCGCTGTCGTGAAATATTCTTCCCCCCCCCCAAATATTTTTCCCCCCTATAAGGTGAAATATTTTTCCCCCCTGAATATTTTTCCCCCCTTCGGAGCATTAAGGTGAAATATTTTTCCCCCCTAAATATTTTCCCCCCTAATATTTTCCCCTAATAAGGTGAAATATTTTTCCCCACCTAAATATTTTTCCCCCTGAAATATTTTCCCCCTCTAACTTTACACTGTTCTGTCCAGACAGTAAGTTATAGAAACCCGTTCAGATTATGTAGCCGCCACTGTACTTTATATAATTAGGCAACACAACTGGAGGATTACTCTAACGTAGAAACATTATACAATTATTTTAACTTATTTGTTTTGTAACTTTTGCATGTTAACTTCCAAAGTAAAAACATTATAAAAGTTTTAAAGTACTATTATATTTTAATAGATGATTAATGCAATTAATGCATTCTGTACTGTTACTAACGGTAAAAGACTTTGGAAATAATTTAAACGTTAAGTCAGTGGTTGTCAATTTCGCTTTACTAAAGTAAACGGTATTATTTATCTTTTCAAGCATACACTTTTTACAGATATTCACAATATCACAATATTCCATGCATTTTCTAAGAAAATGTCTAATTTTGTGTTTGCGGTTTTCTGTTCACCTTAAGGTGGTGGTTTTCTTTTGTGTAAATTTACCTATATTCAATTATTTATTAAAGTAGATAATCTTTCCAAATATGCTATTTTGGTGCTCTTTAACATTCTGGGAACATTTTAACATTCTTAAAACTTGACCAAATGAGCTAAAATTTGGTTAGTTACGTTTTTGATTTCGCTCAGTTCAAATATCGCAAAATCTTTCGATTTCACAAAATCAGATTTTTTCGATTCACTGGGGGGACCAAGGGGAACCGAAAAATTTGTTGTATTCAGTATACGAATCTGAAATCAGTTTTCGATTCAGCTTTCCATTAGCTCAATATAAGCTAAAGTTATAAGCCTAGGATGTAAGCTTATCCTGAACTAACGGAAGCTGAATCGAAAAACTGATTTCAGATTCGTACTGAACACAACAAATTTTTCGGTTCCCCTTGGTCCCCCCTGCGAATCAAAAAATCTAATTTTGTGAAATCGAAAGATTTTGCGATATTTGAACTGAGCGAGATCAAAAACATACCTAACCAAATTTTAGCTCATTTGGTCAAGTTTTAAGAATGTTAAAATGTTCCCAGAATGTTAAAGAGCACCAAAATAGCATATTTGGAAAGATTCATCTACTTTAATAAAGAATTGAATATAGCGTCAAATTTACACAAAAGAAAACCACCACCTTAAAGGGGAACAGAAAACCGCAAACACAAAATTAGCACATTTTCTTAGAAAATGGCATGGAATATTGTGAATATTGTGAATATCTGTAAAAAGTGTATGCTTGAAAAGAATAAATAATACCAAGAGTACATAATACATAAGAGTATGACAAGCGTCATACGCTATGTATTATGAGCTCGCTACATCCGATGCGCGCTATCGGGTGACCCCCCCCATAAATCAGACCCCCCTCACCCCGCCCCTATACAGGTACGGGGTCCAAACGGGGGATCGGGCTCGTGCTTGTATATTTTGTACACATATGTGTAAATCATACAAGCTTAGACCCCGTACACAAATTGGGCCCTTGTCAAGCTTAACATGTAAATATACTAACATAGACCCCGATCCCCCGTTTGGACGCCGTACATGTATAGGGGCGGGGTCAAGGGGGGTCTGATTCATGGGGGGGGTCAGCCGATAGCGTGCAGAGGATGTAGCAGGCCTATAATACATAGAGTATGCCTGCTGTCATACTCTTATGTATTATGTACTCTTGATAATACCGTTTATTTTAGTAAAGCGAAATTCGACAACCACTGACTTAACGTTTAAATTATTTCCAAAGTCTTTATACCGTCTAGTAACAGTACAGAATGCATTAATTGAATTAATGCATCTATTAAAATATAATAGTACTTTAAAACTATTGTATAATGTTTTTACTTTAGAAGTTAACATGCAAAAGTTACAAAACAAATAAGTTAAAATAATTGGATAATGTTTCTACGTTAGCAGTAATCCTCCAGTTGTGTTGCCTAACATATATAAAGCTACAGTGGGGCAGCAACATAATCTGAACGGGTTTCATATAACTTACTGTACTGGACAGAACAGTGTAAAGTTAGAGGGGGGAAAATATTTCAGGGGGGGGGGGAAATATTTAGGGGGAAAAATATTTCAGCTTATTAGGGGGGAAAAATATTCAGGGGGGAAAAATATTTAGGGGGGAAAAATATTTCACCTTATTGCTCCGAAGGGGGGAAAAATATTTCACCTTATAGGGGGAAAAATATTTGGGGGGGAAGAATATTTCACGACACCGGCCATTGGCCAGCCATTGGCCGCACCGGCCAATGCACAACATCTACGACCCATAAAGAATCCTTCCGTGTGCAACTAATCAGAAAAATCTAAGACAAAACATTTTCCGGTTGCCCTTGGTCCCATCTTACGAATCGAAAAAACTCGAATTTCGCGAAATCAAAAAATTTTGCGATATTTGAACTCAGCATGGTCGAAAACATACCCATACCAAATTTCGCCTCTATTGGTCAAGTTTAAAAAATTTTAGCACTGGTGGGGGTGGGGGTGATCTGGAAAAACCCAGATTCTAGCGGGTTACATAGACAACTAACTGAATGACGTGTTCATTAAATTTTACTAAATTGCGAAGATTAGGCATTTCTGTAAAATGTAGAAATGTAAAATGCAAAATGGAGTCTCTTGATCGCAAAACATTCACAGTTGTTTTAATTCAATTATTTAAACAACTAAGAAATCAACTTTATATAAACTTTAAATAGTATCCATAACATCAAACAATGTTTGATATTGTGCGGGCCTTTGCGGGCTGAAAATTATATATGCGGGCCGCGGGCCGGACCTGTGCGGGTCCAAAATTTGAGTGCGGGCTGCGGGGCGGGTGTGGGCCGCAAATTTCGGCCCGCGTCCAACTATTACCACATTCAGAATTGTGTATCCATAATTGAATAGGGCTGTTCCACGTGCATGTTTTTGCACTTGCATTTAAATGATACGGTATTATCTAAAAGCTAATTATGAGCTGGAACCAATACCTGAAAATGTACCAATTTCTCGAGTTCACTATTCACAGTAAGGGCAATATACCGCGGAACCAGATCTATTTGACCACGGAAACTAAATCTTCAAAGCATAAATTTTAGCAAACCTTTGAATATTTTAGATTTTCTGTAAAATAAACCCGAGATTCCGAATTTATCCTGTTTTTCCATTGTAGTATCCATTTTCGAGCGATATTAAAAACACATGCATCGCTTGCTTATAAATATCACCAAAGTTTGTGCCCACATTTTTTGGTCTTACACCATAATTACTTCAACTTTACCTTATCTTTGTTCTCACGTTCTCACTTCTCACTATCTTTTATCTCCCCCCCCCCCCCCCCCCCCCCCCCCCCCCCATCCCTTTTTTTTCCCTCCCTTTTTCTACCCCAAAATTCTTCTATTAACTTATCCCCCCTTCCCCCCCCCGCCCCCCCCCCCCTCCCCCCCCCCCCCCCCCCCCCCCCCCCCCGCCGCCGGCCGCGGCCGGCCGGTGCCCGGCCGGCCTCAAACACTAGTTCTCACTAGATTTTAAATTCCCAAAACAAAGCTAATAGTTATTTTTCAAAGGTGACTACACATCATTCTGCAGCTGTTGATAGACTTTCAGAATTATTCAATAAGATTCAGCTGTAAAGTTTGATGAAGAGCTTTGCAAAACAATGGGAAATGGGAAAGTACAGCAGTTCACCTGACTACAATCGAAAATTAAAATTATGGTCGGATCGGATAAGATCGGATCGCCGGCCGGCCATTTGCCGGATCGTATCGCTAGGTGGTTTTGGCTGCCGATCCGATCCACATCACTAAATCTTACAAAAAAGAATAAGCTACTATAGGCCTCCTGTACTGAGTAAGGTCAAGGTGCTCTGCTCTCAAACAATCAAATTTCTCCCTATACGGAGGAAGACAAAATCCCCTCCACGTCTGGCGGGCGATCAGCCAAAGGCCAGTCCGGTTGCAGGATGAGGTACCTCCCACTTGGACCTTGTTCCACTTTCCAGAAATAAGGTACCACCTGGTAAAGGTTACCGTTTTATATCATCCAACTTCCTACTTTATTTTACAGGAAAAGCACACATTATGTGTAATCCAACGCCATCAGTTAACAAAATAAACTGGAAAGAAAACCATGTGAGAATACTGACTAAGAATTTAGCTCCTGAAAAAGGAGCATTATCTCGCCACAGAATAACGCGAAATAGATCAGATTTGATAGAGGACATAAAGTTAGACAACCTTCTACCCATGCAAACTTTCACTGCAAGCTATATAACTGTTTTTTATAGTTGCTCTTAAATAAAATATGTGGAGCGCAAGGATTATATATACTTTATCAGTATTAATCTCATGGTTTTCTAGCATAAACACAGACAGTAAAACAAAATGTATATAAATTCAGTCAGTTCCAAAACACACATAGAAACATTAACATCAGTTACAAAAAAGCACTCCAACTGACAGAATTAACATACTAAAAGTACATTGGAACATTTACTAGTAATTTTTTTATTTTTCCCTTGTAGAAAAATAGATCAGAGAATAATCCAAGTCACAAAAGACCATTGAAACATGGTGAAACGCATTAAAAATGACAGGATCGAATAAAGCTCCGTAGCTCGGTGTTCGCATCACTACAATGAATAGAAATAGTGGGGTTTATTCTGAATTCACAATTTTAGCTTATTTCGCTATACACCTATAAAAACTGTTAATAAAAACATTTTCGTAGTTTCAATCCTGATGGCTTGATGAGAAACTTCTCTAAAGAATTTTTCGGAGAAACAAGGCCCTTGTTCGTTCTGCTGTAGCTGTAATGAAATATAACACCGCTTAACTTAAAATGGAAGCACTTCCGAGCCATAGTTCATGAGCAGAATCTCTGCACTGAGAGCTTTCGATTGATATATGCCGTATTCAAAAAAATTGAAAAATCGGTGCTTTGTGAAATTCGGGGTCTGAGGGTCCCAATTGGCGCGCTGAGCGTATAATTGGACATAGCTATCAGCATAATTCATGCTATAAAAAGGTCCAAATGCATGAGATGCCCATTTTTCTGCCAAAAAAATCTCGAAACTGCTAAGAGATAAATGGAACTATTGGTATCAATGGAACCTCCAATATAAGTACAATTAGAATTTTATTTAGAATTCTTATTTAGGCCTTTGAACCAGAGGTGTTTCCAATTCTTTTCAAAGACCCCACTTTTTAGCTGCAAGAACAGTTGGATTTTGACGATTTTCCAGGCTTATATAATTCAAATAAAAATTGTTGAAATTTTTCAGGGACCTAAATCAAAATTCTGCTTCCAGCGTACCGCAGTTCATGATCTTAACCACATTATAAATACAAATTTATACAGATTTTTTTGGCGCAAGTATAAAGTTTCCACTTTTTCAGTTTCCTATGCTTAACACAGGCAGACCTCAAATTTGAGGTGAAATTACTCAACAACCGTGAAAGACACAAGTTTAATTTTAAAACTTGCTAACATATTATCCCACAGAAAGATCACTATATGTGAAAATGAGCGAAATCGGAATGGGTCGAAAAATCGGCTACCAAATACCAGTGTGGCGGTTAGCTTCAATAGTTTAGAAACCAGAAGTTTTTGAATTCCACGAGACGGTGAAACTAACATTTTACAGTTAGCACAGGGCGCTATGGCTATAATTACCAGTGTGGCTTCATTAGCTAATTTTGGGAACAGAAATACCAAGCACACGCCAATAACCCAAAACGCTTACTAGACTTTGTACACCCACTTCCATTGTACGTATGACCAAGAGTTAATATATAATAGCAAGAGTACGACACCGTACCCTTGCTAGTGTAATTGGGCTGTCATATGCTCGGAACATTAAGGCCGAAATCTCGGGGGGGGGGTCACGGTTAACACAGTTAACCATGTGTTTATATGCGTTTGAACTAAAATGAATCTGATTGGCTAATCCCCTACCTTATGTCAAAATAACGTGTATAAGGTGACCCCCCCCCGAGATCTCGGGGGGCTCAGCTTAACGTTGTTAAGCGTGTGTTTATATGCGTTAGAACTGAAATGCATTTGATTGGTTACTTAGATATCGTAGCCCTCACCAGTGCATTTCAATAGCAGCAGCTAAGCAGCCAATCAAATGCATTTTAGTTCAAACGCATATAAACACACGCTTAACAACGTTAAGCTGAGCCCCCCCCCCTCCCGAGATCTCGGGGGGGTCACCTTATACACGTAAATTTGACATAAGGTAGGGGATTAGCCAATCAGATTTTTTAGTTCAAACGCATATAAACACATGGTTAACTGTGTTAACCGTGACCCCCCCCCGAGATTTCGGCCTTAATGTGCCGAGCATCTGACAGGCCAATAACACTAGGAAGAGTCCCGTGTCATACTCTTCCTATCATCTACTCTTGGTATGACTGATTTTCCAATTTTGCACTTCCATAAGCTATCGTCGTCGTCACTGCTCACTGAATAAAGTACAATGTTTTTGAGTTCAAGAATTTAAAAGGTGAATATTAAAAATACAAACAATGCTGCAAACAATTTATATCGAATTAATGAATCAAAATAACACAGGAAATACATTATGTCTTTAAAGACTGAACAAAACACCACAGCTTTATCTATGTACATAAACGAAAATTAAAAACAGTGAAACCTTACGTAATTTACCTTTTAGGCATCTACGAATTTATAGAACACTAAGACATGACACAATAATATCAATACACATGTATACGTCAAAACCAACCCTCAAAACAGGGCATATTTCATTACTGTAGATCCGACTGTTACAATAATTATATATCCAGTAAAATCAAATAAGGGTTTAGCAGTGGAAACCTTTCTCTGAAACCTAACACAGGTTGCAAAAGTGGGCAAAAATTTGGCAGGATATAGGTAGACTTTCTGCTCATTCTCAGACCATCTTAGTCTGGATTCGCCTATGAAATTATAAAAATAGCCGGACCCCATACAGCTTGAGTAGATATTATTTTTAGAAAAGCCCTACACAAATTTTCATCAACTGCAAAAATAAGCTTAGACTCAAGGAACCTCACCCACAACTACTATGGGTTTGGAGCGACACATTGTGAGACAACAGGACAACTACAACATCTGTAGTAAATATAACGAAACATTAGGCTGAAAGCTAAAACAGTAGAGAACAGAACAGTAATCAAAGAAATGTAGATAGACAGTATTATTTATGCAATATGCAGATTCTAGCTCGTTTCATGGTGGGTTCATGGGAGGGTCCGGGAGAGTCAGGAATACCGTTGGAGATGGCGGAAACAACCTCCGTTACTAGGGACGGTTCCTTAGAGATCATTTTCTGCCAACCTTCTGTTCGAATTACCTAAAGAACAAAAACACAAGACTCACTAAAACCTATTCTAGAAAGTGTCCAAAAGGCACATTATTGATGGGCACTGGCTATTCAGATAATATATAAGAATCCACATTGAGAAAAAGTATACGGACATCGGGACATATATAGTCTAACCGTTTACATTTACGAAAAAATTATCAAAATATGGACGAACTTTTTAGAACTTAGGTTTTGATTAGAGGGATAGCCTAATATCCGGATATCCGTTAATACAAAATAGTAGAATATCCAGATATGACAAAATATCCCGTGCCCACCACTGGTATTAAAAAAGACAATATGTAATTTGTGCAAAAATAAGTTGTTAGAAAAACCAATGCCACAAAGTTTAACTTACTCTTGAAGAATTTTGTGCAATGAAATTAATGGCATCCTGTTTGAGCTGATAGGCTCCGTGCAGATCTGACATGACCAGAATTCTACATACACTGTCAACTGTCAAATTTGAACGTAGAACCTAAAAACCATAAAAGCGACGATTACTACGACACCACTGAGACAAAAAATAAAAGCAAGATAAATAAGAGATATTATATATGTTAAAGTTAAGGTAGCAAATAAAGTTCGTATCGAGGTGCTTATTCTAGTGGGTACGAGTGTGAGTCATTATGTAACCAATAACAATAATCGTTTCAACATATTTTTACAAACCTGGTCGGCCATTTCTTTCAGTCCAGGAAGGGCAAATCTGTCCGCTGCAGCCAAAAGCTCTGGAGCCATTTCACTCAGATTGGGGGAACGTCCACTATAGATATAGGTCAGCATTTCAGTCATTACCTAAAGTGTATCATAGAATACACAACAGTGAGGAAATTAAATTCTATATAAGACAAAACCAATACAGGGACTTATTAACCATTCGTGGTGAGTTCTAAATTCGATCGACACCAGTACACCATTAATTGGCATTGTAAACGTCAGAATAATGGGTTTGGCAAAATTGGGTATTACATGGCAACTTTTTGTTTTTATCTTTATCTATCCAAACAAGATAATTTTTTAATCCAGAGTAAATCACGCCTTGTTAGTACTACCAAGAGTACATAATGATAAGAGTATGACAAGCGTCACACTCTATGCAGTAAAGGCCAAAACTATGCTATACCCCCCCACGAATTGACCCCCTCTCACACCGCCCCTATTTGGGTACGTGGTCCAAACGGGGGTCGCTCACTGCTTTGGGACAATGTACCCATATAGGGGCGGTGTGAGAGGGGGTCAATTCGTGGGGGGTCAGCCGATAGCGCGCATAGCATAGTTTTGGCCTTCACAGCCTTTGGCCTGCATGTAGGGTTGGTTTTTTTCCGGAAAAAAAAGATTGCCGGAAAAAAAACTTTTTTTTCCGGTTTTTTTTCCATTTTTTTCCTTTTTTTTCCGGTCACTCTAAAATTACACAATGTGCTAAAAGTTGCGTTATTTCATGTTTTTGAATGTACAGAAGCAGTTTTCATGATATTTGTAGCCCCACAGGGGTAATGCAATTACACAAGCGCTTAGAAAGTTTCCAGTAGTGGTTACAGGAATCAAATATTTTCAGCGGGTGACGCTGTTAAAGCAAAAGACAGGTCCCTTCTGTATACTTTGGCGGTTCTACTAGACCTAGTCTGTGGTTTTCATAGGTAATACGCTCCGTAAAGTAAACAATTCCAGATATTTTAACAGTTTTGGTTGAACACTCCACTGTTAGGTATTGAATTACCTGAGTGACTCTACTTGAGTTACGCAATCATTTTCACATTCCAAGGGAAAACGCTAAATCCCAAAGTTAGCTCAAATGCATGAATATCGTATTCTTACCTCATTAAACACTGTTTTTGACGGTTTCTTAATGTTCCGATGTTAGAAATTAACTTTCAGAACATGTCCCGAATATTTTTCCATTTTTTTCCGATGCATCGAAAAAACCCAAATAGAATTTCGTTAGATTTAGCATACCCCCAACTACTATGACCCACGGAAAAGGTTGTAAATAGTGTGAAATTGCTGGAAAAGCTCAGAAAACATGATATTTTATTGTAAAAATCGTCAAAATAACGTTAGGAATATTTTTCCATTTTTTTCCACCCCATCGGAAAAAAATGGAAAAAAACGGAAAAAACCTTTTTTTCCAGTCCTTTTTTTTCCGCGCCCATCCCTACTGCATAGAGTGTGACGCTTGTCATACTCTTATCATTATCATGTACTCTTTGTACTACGTATCTTTTATTGCATAGACGTGATTTGCCCCGCGCCGCCCAACCCCAATGTCGCGTCCACATACAACAGGTATAACATCTGCCACAGCAATGCTGATGCATGCAAGCGGCTACGTCGTGACAGGATTAGTAGACAATTATATACGTATAAACTCATACAAAAGCATGAGCGTATATATACACACACAGTGATGCAAGGTTGGCAGGCCGGGTTTGTACGCTATTAGATATTTAAATAAAATGCTACTGAGAAAAACAAAATTGAGGTTATTTAGTTTTAGTTTATGAAAGTACATACGTACATTGCGTGAAACGTGAAACAAAATATGGCATGCAAAGGACTACTGTCCTTGTAATGCACGCCGCCGCATAAACTTGTGCAGCTGAGCTTCATGCTTTAACAATTTCAACTTAAATGTGCTCAGAGAGGAACAGGTAACAATACTGCCCAGTAAACAGTTCCAAACATTGCAAATTCTACAGAAAAAGAAATGGCTTGCTCTAGACTTTCTATATCGCTTAGGTCTAATAGACAAACTATTACGGCCTCTTGTCCCTGCGTCAGACGAATATGTAAAATAATAATCAAAAGATCAAATAATCAAATAAAATCTAAAAGTTACAACTAACATGTTGCTCCAGCAATTACCAACCACATAATTTATTTCCAAGTGCAAGCACCAAACCAAGCTTAGCAAGTTACGGTGTCCTGATGCTGCTACTGAATCAGTTTTGACAATGTGGTATCGCTCGCTAATTTTTAATTCACTAACCTTCAGAAATACATGGTATCTATCTCCTAGTTTTGTGATAAAGGAATAGTTGCAAAAGACTCCTATGTACATAGAGGATGTCTGGTATCTGTGTAGCACGGAGTTAGGAGACCTAAACCCTGTTTCAAAAGAACTCTCCTAAGTTCCGTCGGGGCGGCTTCTATTAGGAGAAAAGCTATGAGTTGTGGACAGTTCTCCTAGATTACGATAATCTTTTGTAACGCGGCATTATATTTCGCGACGACTTCGAGAGAAACCTGGCACCTTTCGCTGGGGTGGGGGTGGGTGGTGGTTTAGTTTTTAATTTATAAACCTACATCCGAGTCTATATCGTCAAATTGAACGCAGGAGTTTTGAGCCTCTTCAGTATCGTGATCCAGCATGGCAGCAAATACTGGGGATCGAGCTGCCAGGATACCTTTGTGAACCAAAATTTGACGATCACCACAAATAATCATGAAATCGGTCATTTTTGCATCCTTAAATAACCGTCCGATGTCTTCCGCAACCTAAAAAAATCATATCAAATTGTTTCTATCATATTAAATAGTCAGCATACAATTATGAAGAAACGCCTGCACTGCAGACACGGCTGCCTTTTGCCAACAAAAGTAATCCAAAACTATTCGAATAAATATATTATACTAATTTTCGTGTACGTAGTGTACGAATAAAATAAGCTAAACTACAAATGAAACAATTTGAAAGAAGTAGGCACTTTCTACTTTCCCATAAATACTTAGTCATAGTACACAAATTCCATAAAACAAAAATGTGATTACCAACCTCCTGCTCCTTTGTTTCGACCTTTACACCCTTATTATAACTACAACGGGTGACAGTATCAAAAGTAATGTTTAGTTCACACATAAGATTCAGTTCATCTAAAAGTATAAACAGCGGTTACAACAGTGGTCATTCTTAATCCCTTTTTCATAATCAGGCACATAATAAACCAAAGCTTCAACTAGAGTCTATACAACTATACTACTGCTTTCTACAAGCTAATATTCCAAAAGAAGTTGATTCAATTGTTGATGATGGGATGGGCTGATTCTAGGGAATTTTTCTTTGGGTCTCGCGATCGGGGGGCGAGTCATTTTAAGGGGGGGGGTAAAATTTTTCTAAAAACATGCTAAAAATTGCGCTATTTTTGTAGTAATCGCCATAAAATAAGCTGATTTAGTGCCTAAATACGCAAAAATCGACTAATAATCTCCGGCGAAGCCGGAAGTTTTGAAAATTTGGCCTGAGCGATTTTTTCAGGGCTCAAGTTGGTACCAAACGGGGCACCCACTTTTCTTGGGAGGACGATTTTTGGGGGAAGGGTGTTTATTGGGGGGGGACCTCCTCCCCCTCATAGAATAAGCCCAGCGCATCACAGTACTTATACATTTCACTAAGCCTGTGCATAATCAGTCTTAGACAAATATTTCTACACTTTCACATTGCTTGAAGCTAAGGATACATAACGGAACCAGTTAAAGAGTATCAGACAAACTAAATTAGAGGCTCAAATAGCAAAAATTTTAATCTCCGTCCGTGTACTGTAGATGTATTTTATGCGAAATGCACGAAAGATAACGGTATCTTATATCTTCAATAAGGTAGGGAAAATGTTAAATTCGTCTGACAAAGTATTATACTTAGCTGTAACTTACACACTCTTCACATCCGTAAACATCATCTGATGAAAGGTGATATCCAAACAAACAAACAAACCTTCCCACTCCTGATGAGGAGCGCAACAAATCACTGTTTGCAAATAAAATGTCACAAGTTTAGAGAGTTCTTACCATTTGGTTGCAAGTGGTTTAGGAGCAAATCCCGACGAATATACTCAAAATAGCCGTGCAATTGCTGCTGCCCTGTGTAGACGGTGGTGGCAATTTCTTCGTTGCGCGTATTGAGGACAGTGAACTTCGCTCGATACTTCATCTCATTCTTGTTGCAGAATACTTGAAAGAAAGTGAAATCTTTGTTTGATTCCTTGTTTCCCTGTGGATGCAGTCTGATCCTAAACATCAATCCACAAAACTTGTTACATAATCACAAGACCGACGCAAATCATGCGTGCATTGGAACATTTTTATGTTCGGATATAAGGTTTCAAGCATCCTGAAGAATTGTAGTGGTAAAATGTAAATTGAAATCTGAGTGGAATTGAAAGCTTAATCGGTGTGATTATTTTATATTGTTTTCAATGTAAAAATCGTTTGGAAAAGAATGTTCCGATCAAACTTTTCGCTCATAGTTCTAACTTTAATAAAGTCAGTAAAGATAATGGATAAAACAACAGCTTACGTATTATCAGTTTATTGGGTTGTTGGATTTTTCGAAAAAGACAACCCTTTGTTATGGCTACGTTTCTTGATTTATTATATCTGTAAGCAATCGAGCACCCCTCCCCTTCCAATTTTCTCAAGATTGGCTGTACGTAGGGTGACCTGACGCGGTATATACCGGAAGCGAGGGCAGCCCGATACTTCCCAGATTACGGCAATGTCAAGTCCCGGAAACTTCTTAAGGGGGGGGGTCACTTTTTTGCCGATTTTTCGACCATCTCCGATTTTGCTCATTTTCACATATTTTGTAGTCCCCATGGGCCCGCGAAACAAGACAAGAGCGTTTTGCGAAATATTGCTTCTATCGTTCTGTACAGGCCCTCAAAGGTGACCTCGACATGTGTTAAACATAGGAAAATGAAAAAGTTAGGTTAAAAGTTTGTGGCAGAAAAATTTTTCGCTGTATAAGAGTCAGAACTCTGAAACCTTTTCACAACCATTAAGGACATATTGTAGAGTGCAGCTATCTCCTCTGAAGCGATTCTGTTCAGTATTGGATTTTTGGCGAATTTTTAAAGTCAGAATTTTGGAAAATCGACCATTTTTGGACCATGAAAAACAGGACCTACGGTACTCTTTTGCTTGTCCTGAACGATTGGCAAAAGGTACAGAAACGGCCAATAGATAGCTGCACTCTACGCATAAAACCACGTCTTATGAAAGTACTCGCATGTTTCTATCATCTACAGTAAGCTCAAAAAACTTGCCACGAAAACAGCAAATTTTGCTAAAAATGGCCATTTTTCATAATTTTCACATTCTTTTGATAATTTCTCACTCATTATGTGGTAAAAATCACCAAACTTGGCAGATTAATTAATATATCTATGTCTGTCACATAATGTGGCCAAAACAAATGCGTCAATATTGAACATGCTGCTGTGGCGGTACCTTTGATCTTTATAGGTGAAAAATGTCAATTTTAAAATTTTTCCAAATATTGACAAAATGGGTATCAATCGATAGCTAATGGAACGAGGAGCAACTTTTCTCATACAACCATGGGTCTAAAATGTTGTCTGTGCAAGATAAAACGAGTTAAAGTTATACTGGGCAGTCCTGCAAGGTTAGGTCAGTGCAGCACTCAAGCATGCATTATGAGCGCCTGGATAGCTGGCCTTGAGCCACGTCTGCACTTAAGGGGGGGGGGGCTACGAACGGGTTGGCACAACATCGTCGGAGAGAGCTACTTTCCCGCCCAACGTTAGCCAACATATCAAAGTAAAAAAGTTTAGGGTGGGCAACAATATATCTCATATACACCGTTCTTGGCAGGACGCCAAAGTCGAAATTTCGGTGCGAAAAATGGGATTTTTCAAAAAGGGGTTTTCAGCTCTGGTGAATTAACGGTTCGACCGATTCTGTAACTTTCAGCCATAAATGTTAACTGTTACTAGTGCTAAATATTAAAAGTATTCCGGCTTTCGAGCGTTGCTTCCTTCTTTAGTTATAACAGCTCAAAGTTTGAAATTTTGCAAAAAGTTGCGAGGTGACCGTGCGCCGTTTTCGATCTAATAAAATTGGCAGCCCTAGCCTACCCCAGCTTTTTACCAGTTATTAGGCTCTAATAGGGGCATACTGTCTGTGAGTTTCAAGGGCTTTGGTTTTCTGGTTAGTGTGCTAGCCAACTTTTCGTTAAGAAATAACCCTTATTTTTAGACCTGAAAAGCTAGCTAAGCGCAGTAAAAATGGGGTCAAAAAATTTTTTGTCTCCGATTTTGCCGAAAAGGTGGTTATAGGGGTTATTTGACCTGCTGAATCCGAATATGAAATCCGTTTTTCGATATGACGCTTCCTTCGTTCAGTATGTGCTTACAACTGTCTTAGAGCTTTTTGGAGCGATCGCCATCCATACTTCGAGAAATCAATCTAGCATTTATAAACATTGGAGCGAGGTTTAGTGACATAGCTTTCGGCACATCTTGGTGCACTCACTGGCCTGCAATGTGCAAAGTTTCAGCCGATTCTGCCACAGTACTTTGGAGTAATTGACTCACATCTTCGAAATAGCGCCAAATCACAGCGACAATATCGATAATATAATCCAGCACTGCGAACACAGGTATTAACGAAATCACGTCATTTATACCAAAGTTAAGACAGATACTTGGAGTATTAATTGCCGCAAAGTTTGGTTCATTTGGTAAACCACAGCTCATTAGAAGTTAGTTAACCTCCACCCGTATAGACCTACAACACCCAATTTTTCGCATGTTGATCGTATCGCACAGAAAAGTAGGCAATGGTCTAGAGATTATTTTACG
>JASAND010016421.1:0-27774 GCA_030248195.1 Trissonchulus latispiculum | reverse complement strand
TGTCAGGTGCTGCTGCCAGCACTGGGGAAGCAAGCCCGGCGGGACCAGGTTGCTGGGTCGCTTGGGGAGAGGCATGGTCCTCTTTGTATACCTGGGAATTAGTTGACCGGTACGAAATGGTGGAGGCATGACTGTAGGTAGGGGATTGTGCCAACTTTAATGTCGGGAATTGGCACACTTGAGGGTGAAGGGAGAATAGGTTACTCAGGCCGGGAGAGGCAGTCGAGACTGGGAGTGTCTGCACTGCCTGCGCGGCCTGAGTTGCCTGGGCTTGGGGTACTGCACCTTGTATCCCATTGTCGGGGTTGGCTGCGGGGGAAGGGGTGTCAGCCGGCGGAGTACCAGCTGGGCGGGACGGCGGTCTGCCGCCATCCGATAAAACTGAACCGGGGCTAGGGACTGGGGGGTGGTCTGTGTACCGTACGATAGGATTCACCAGTAGGAATTCAGACGCGGGGGGTCGGGACGAGGTCTCCGCGGACGGGCCCGCAGGAGACCGTTGGGGACCGGGGTCAGAAGTGGACTGGGTATTGGGGAGGGTTTGAGAGCCGGGCTGCCCAGTCTCTCTTGTAGGGGAGTTCTGGCTCATCGGTAGCACCGGGTTCCAAAAAGCTTGGTCAAGCTCGGGGAATTGGGCAAAACTGTTGACGTCCAAGGGCTGAGGAAAGTCAGGTCGTCGTATTCGGGGCCAAATGGATCCTTCGCGGAAGTTAATAGAATTCCTCCGGCTCATAGAAAAGCCAGAGACCAGCACCAATTTAAGCAAGGATCAACTTCGGTGCCCACTAATCTACTATTATATAAAATAAGGCACCGAAATTGCGCGGAAACACCAGCTCTGAATCATATAAAGAGCAGTGCATACATAAACAGAAAAAATGAAAAATCGCTAGGGGGGGTGTGGGTGTGCTCCCAAGGGGGGAAATTGTAGAATAGGGGGTGTGCTGGAGTGCGGAAAGTACCGGACAAGTATTACGACAATAACATTAGTGGAGGAGGGGTTGCTTTTTAAGGTTGAACTACAGAAGGAAGTGTAACGAAAAACCCAGGACAAGGGAAAGGGCAGGACAAAATTTTGGGAAAGGGCAAAAAGGATAAAGTTTGGAATTTCAACCCGAACGCGTTGAAATCCACCAAACAGGGTATGCGGATGGGCCGTGCCCCATTCGACCAGGTTGGCCTCATTTCGACCATCGGTCGAAATATCTGAAACAAAAACCATAAAACAGGACATGGTATACAGGTACATACGTAGGATCGGCCGGACCTTACGGTACGGTCCTAGGGTACGAGGTACTACTTACCTGCAGTTTTTGCCTGTACGTATGTAGCATACAAGCAAAACAAACAAACCGGGAGAAGAAAACAACAAGAAACCAGGGGGGGAAGCATACTATTTAAATATCATACATACCATGCATACAAAACAAGTATACCTAGGAATCAAAAATAAGTACGTATGTAGGACCCTAAAGGGAAAAATTTTGAAATTATTAGAATACATACGTATAACTAATAAAGGAATCGTAACGTGAGGGAGAAAGAGAAAAAGATATGAAAAACCCCATTTTAGTTTAAATAGAAATCGTAAAAGAAGAATAATAAAAGTAATATAAATCGTATAAGTATACAAAAACGTATAAATATACTAAGGAGAAAACCCCAATTTAGACTGAAAAGAGAAAAACCCAAAAATTTGAAAAATAATATAAAAAGAAGTAATCGTACGTAGGGTCCTACAGTTTTTTGACCCTAGAAACATTTATACAAAAGTTAGGCATATATACGTACATTTATACCACAAACAACACGCAAACAATCATACAAACAAAACACCCTACTTACGTATTTATACAGAGCGCTCTGATTTATTAAAGAGAGTGGTGCGGCCGCTAAATGAAATGTACAAAAGAAGGGACGGAGCAGGGAAAGAACAAACAGGGGGAAAAGGGGTTGGTTAGTATACCATGTCGGGCAGGGTGAAGGGTCCAACACTCTAGACCCTTTTTGAGTTACCCCGAAGCGTAACCCTAAATAAAACACACGTAGTGGGGGGTAAGATCCAGGCCAGCTGGACCTTGGAGTTATCCGACATAACTCCGAAAACTTACAACGAAGTGATCTTCACGGGTTTTTCGATGAACGGCTTCAACCGGTTAATATTCACAACGGAGGGCTCACCCGGTCCTTTCACGGGACCGATTCTGTAGTTCGTATCGGAGAGTTTGGCGATGATCCGGTAGGGGCCATCATATTTAGGGCGGAGCTTTTTACACTGACCGGGAGGGACATTCTTATTTTGGATGTTAAGCATGACCAGAGTGCCAGGGGTATATTCAAGGGGGGTGGCTCTCCGGTCATACCGTTCTTTATTGGTTTGGGAGGCTTCTTCGACGGCTTGACGGGCCAGGTCCCAGGCTCTACCTAGGCCTGTTTGGAGGAGGGTTTTATAGCCGTCGTAGGTGGTGGGGTTACCTCCTTCCTGGGGCTGGAAGAGGTTATCGGAGGGGAAGCGATAGTCCCTACCGGTCATCAAATAAAAGGGGGTTTCACGGGTGGAGCTGTGGACAGACGCCCTATAAACGCAGAGGGCCCAGGGGAGGTATTCGTCCCAGTTGGACTGATTATTGTCAACATACTTGACAATGAGGGAACGGAGGGTACGGTTAAGGCGTTCCACAACTCCATTGGTTTGGGGGTGGTACGCAGCAGTACGTAGGCGGTTCGAACCGCTGCGTTCCACTAGGGTCTGCATAAAGGTGGACATAAAATTGGGGCCCTGGTCTGTGAGGAGGGAGCGGGGCGTGCCCCAGCGACTCACAAAACCAGTCAGGTACCAATAGGCGGTGGTTTCGGCTCGCTCATTGGGCATGGCAAAGGCTTCGGCATAACGGGTTAGATAATCGACTATAACTAGGACGCATGTATTTCCATTCCTGGTTTCCCGGGAACCGAAATGCATGACGTCCATAGCCACGATATCTAAGGGGGCATAGGCAAGGAGGGGTTTTTGGAGCAGAGCCTGATGATTCCGGGGGCCATGGTTAAACCGCGCACACGGTTTACATTGGGTAATATAGTCGGTGAGGTCTTGGGACATAGTTGGCCACCAGTATCGGGCTGCTAGGGAGGCATGGGCACTTTTATGACAGCGATGGCCGCCTGTCATAAAATGGGAATGGACTTCGGCCAACATGTCCTCACGCCGACCTTTGGGGACAACAACGGCTTTGAAGGACTCGTCACGGCGACGAGCCCTTTCGTCAACATTCCACCAGTACAGGACGCCCCCTGTAGGTGGAAATAGGGGCGCAGCTTGCGAAGGGTTGCCGCCAAGTCGGGGTTAGGGGGAATTTCTTGTGCTCGATCATATCAAGCACGGCGGCAAACTCCGGTTCTTCTCGGAGTTCGCGCTTCCAGGTGGTAAGGTCAGAGGGAGCAGGGGTAATCAGGGTTATGGCACAAACGGTAGGGGGGTAGAGGACATCGGTGAGGTGCTGTTCCTCATCCTCAGGAGGGTTATGGGAATCCAGCCGGGAAAGACCGTCCGGCACTACATTAATTTTTCCGGGGCGGTACTCGACTTCGTAGTCGAATTCCATAAGGCCGAGGGCATACTTGGCGACATCCCCTTGGCCTTGCTGCTTATAGTTATTCAGGATGTACTGGACGGCCTGGTTATCCGTACGTATAAGGAACTTTTGGATGGTGAGGTAATGCCGGAATTTGCGACAGGCCCACAAGGCGCCTGTCCCTTCCAGCTTATTGATATCGTAATTCTTTTCGGCGGGGGAGAGGGCGCGGCTAGCATAAGCCACAGGGCGTTCCTTTAACGTACGGGGGCCGTTGGGATTTTTGGCAGACCGGGGGACGGAGACTCGTTGTTCTAGTACAGCGCCTAGCCCGCTGTAACTAGCGTCAACGGACACGATAAACTGCCTTTCAAAGTCAGGGAACGCCAGGACGGGGGCTTGGGTGAGTTGGGTCTTGAGGGTCTCAAAGGCTTCCTGACACTCTTCAGACCACACAAAGGGGGCGTTTTTCTTGAGAAGGTCAGTGAGGGGCTTGGCAATGCGGGCAAAATTTAGGACAAACCGGCGGTAATAGCCGCACATGCCAAGAAAGGACTTCACTCCTGTGACGTCCTTGGGGGGTTGGAGTTTGGTGACGGCGGACACCTTGTCGGGATCGACGCTAACGCCGTTGCGTCCGACATAGTGTCCAAGGAAGGGGACGGAATGGCGGGCAAAACAGCACTTTTTCAGTTTAATACGTAGGCCGTTTTCCCGGAGTTTCTGGAAGGTGGTCTGAAGGGTGTGGATATGGGACATGGGGTCAGTGGAGGGGATGAGAACGTCGTCAATATAGACGGGGAGGTCGGTGAGGACTTTCTCCATAATCCTCTGGAAGGTAGCCGGGGCGTTACATAATCCGAAGGGCATAACATTCATATGGAACAGGCCCATATGAGAAACAAAGGCGGTTTTTTCACGGTGTTCGGGGTAGACCTCCACCTGCCAGTAACCGGCGGCTAGGTCAATGGTGGAAAAGATGTTCGCACCCTGCAATTGGTCGAGAATTTCATCGATTTTGGGGAGGGGGTAATTATCTTTCTTCGTGATTTTGTTTAGGCGGCGGTAATCAATGACAAGACGGGTAGACCCGTCCTTTTTCCCGACCAAAATGCAGGGTGAGGACCAGGGGGAAGTGGAGGTGGAGCACACGCCCTCGTCGAGCATGGCTTTGATGTGTTTCTCAATCTCGGCCTTGTCCTTCGGATTATTTCGGTACGCCCGGCTTTTGATGGGGCCCTCCTTGCCGGTATCTATGATGTGCTGGTCCACTTTCGTCCGCCCGGGGTTTCCGGGGCGGGCAATAACATCAAAATACTCGACAAGGAGGCGTTTAAGGCCGTTTTTGAAGTGTTCATCGAGGTCCATAGCGGCGAAATCCACATTTTCCTCGATGAACTTGACGCGTTCTTCCATGGAGGGGAGGGGTTGGGGGAGCATGGTGTCTGCCGAGTAATGCAGGTCATTAAACCCGCGCAGACCCTGCTCTGAGGGGAGAGGGGCTGGATCCAATTGTTCAGAGGTACTGGGTTGGGGTGGGTTTGCCTCCAACTGTTCCTGGGGAGGGGCATCCGGCAGGAAAAATTCGTCTGCCGGGGGTTCCGAGGCATCTGCAAAGAGGACCTCGGCTTCCGTCATCTCCTCGAGGTGACATGTCATGGAGTCAGTATCCAGGGAAGGGGTAGTGGGGACAACTTCGGCTTCCGAAGTTGTCTGGGGAAGTTGGAGGCAATAGATAGTGGGGTCGACCCACTTTACCGGGGAATGATCGGGTTCCATCATATCCGTGGGGTCCGGTGTACCTCCGGGCAAAAATCTGTCCTTTTCACTGGGGTAGGGTAGGGGAGAGGGAGGGCTACACTGGGCTGCCCGTATAGCCGGATGGTCTGTCCAGGATTGTAAACTATCCTGAAGTTGGAGTAGGTTCACCCCCCATTCCGTCGCATACTGACGTCCGTCAGCCTCCTGAATGGGAGTGATTGGCTCGGCCTCACCGAGGGACAGATTTTTAGGGAGGTCAACCAGACAGTCGTGGGGGTTATAGACTCGGATATAGGTGACCTTGTCCGACGTTTCGAGGACACCAGGGACGGGGTAGACCTCATACCGCTCCATAAGTTCCGGGTCGGTTCAAAAAGGACTGCTTGGTAGCAGTTGGGTTGCTTTGCGCCGTCGACGAGACAGCGCACGGGGACCATAGCTTCAGACCGGGGTTGTAGGGTTTTCTTCTCCCTCATGCAGAAGAAAATGCTGAGGGTGGTCTGAATGCTAAACTTGTTAGCCAGGGCCTGTAGTTCTTCCGGGGCAGGAGGGGCGTCTCCCAATAGGAAGTTCGGAGGGAATGGGTTTTTGGGATGATGGACCAATCAGCTCTTTCCAGGAAGTCATAACCAATTATGACGTCCTGGTGTAACCCTTGGGTTACATGGAAGGTGAAACTGAATTTATGGTTATTGCAAACAAAAGGGAGTTCGCAAGAGCCGATTATTTGGAGGGTGGAACCCGCTGCGGCAGTGGACACTTTGGCCACCGTCGCAGTGTCCAGGGAAAGGGAGAGGATACCCGAGGCGTTTACGCGGTCGAAAAATGCCTTGGATATGAGGCAAATATTGGCCCCGGAGTCTACGAGGGCAATGGCTTTGACCCCGGACACGCTCACCAGGATTAGGGGGCTTTTCCGCAGGGCAATACGGGAGCATTGCGATGCGAAAAAGGACGTGTTGCCCATCAAAACGGCTTGGACCGCTTCTCTGATGGGATTAGGGGGCGGGCTTTTGGGTGGTGAGGCGTCCAAGGTCTGCGCTTCCACCTCCAGACATTGCGTTGGATCCGGAGGAAGCGAGGGGGGCGGGGTTTTTTCGGGGGATCTGGGTTGGGTAGGAGAAATGGGTTTTTCTGGTTGAGAGGGGGCTTCCCCCTCAGAATGGGACCGTTTATGGGTAGGGGACCGGGTTTTCTTCGATTTTGGAGCGGTCTTATTGGTCGTGGGGTCGAACTGAGGACGCTGAGGTTGAGGAGGAGGGTCAGCCCAAATGGACATATTGGGGAGACGGAGTTGGCCAGATGCTTCCAGCTCCTCCGTCCGGCGGCGGTCCATGGCCATGAAGTCGAAAAGCAAGTTCTCGAACTCGTCGACTTTCCTTCGGACCTGGGTCATAGTGGTGTGAAAGTCTTCGCTAGCCTTTCTAGTGGCGTGGCCCACAGAGGTTAACACTTCGTATTGGGCTGCCTCAACCTCGTTCAGCTCCTCGCGGACTTCCTGGAACATGTCACCCAATTCAAAGTAAGGTGCCCACTGTTCCGGGGTAAAGGGGTTGGCAGAGGTTGCGGTTGGGGGGACAGAGTCGTGACGGGCGCTCTTGGAATGGCGGGGGGCGAGCCGCCACGAATTGTCCCCTTTATTCCGCAGGAGTCGGATAGGGTCAGGGTTTGTTCCAGAGGGGGCGTCGTCAAGGTTACGTAGGTTACGTAACCGGGAGGCCAGGTTATCATTATCCAGGGACGTGGGGACATCCTGGTGCTGTGGGGCGCTGGGGGGGTTTTGCCGACCGGAAGTCGACGGCAAGATCTCCCCAGGGCTTTGTTGGAGGTTAGGGGGGGAATGGGTACGTACGTTATCGGATATACGTACGTTTTTACGGTTTTGTCTGGGAAGGGGTAGGGTAGTCAGCAGTGGGTCCTTTAGGGGAGGGACGTTGTCGATGAGATCCACTTGGATCTTCTTCGTCGCTTTCTGGGGTTTATAGGAATGCCGGGCGGGTTTCCACTGCCGACTTTTAACCCACTTATCACTCAACAGCACCAGATTTGCCCCGGTGAGAGGCGGGTTGAAGGTCGAAGGGGAATATGAATCATAATGAAAATCATGATTCTCTTGCTGAGGGGGGGTTAAAGGAAGTCTGGCGTGGCCCAAGACTGAGGTCGGCAGGGGAGTTGAGGGGGGTTTGGCGTGGACCAAAACTGGGGTCGGCGGGTCAGTTTGGGTAGGGGCGGACGAAGGCGGCTTTTTGCGAGACTGGGCTCCCCCGTCTCCAAAAGGCTTCACCTGTTTCCGCCACCGATTCCAAAACTTATAGGGACGGGTATTACCTTCCTTATCCCTGATAAGGTTCCCGCCGCCGGGGTACCCACCATTGGCCATAACCAAATCGTGGGAGGGAAACCAGGCCTGACGACGCTTCTTCTGACGCTTCCTTCGGATGCAATATTTGCAACTGGGGTTGTTGCAAATCTCCTGATATTGGGCGGACACGGCTTGGAGGCCCATGGTCTGCTTCCATTCAGACCAAAACCAGTTGGGACGGAGCAGGCCATTACCGTATCGGACGGAATCCCCGCCGCCGGGAAATCCTCCGTACATATTGACCAGCTCCGCTGTGGGCCTCCACTGGCAAACCCTGACCTGCTTGGGTTCCAGAAAGGAAAGGCTACGTCGGACAGGGTAGGGAGGTTCGGCAATGTGGTCGAACAGACTAGGCAGTCCGTTCTTGGGGGGAGGGGACGGGGTATAATCCGTTGAACAAGAGGATCCAGATAGGGAGTCTGTTCGGTAAAATTCGGGAGGAGGGACTGAGGGGTTTGGTTTGTGGGAGTTTGGGTTAGATGCGGGGGGGCCATTAGTAAAGGCAAGGACCATATTTACAGCATAGGAGGGTTGCCGGGGGCGCCCTCCTGGGTTTACTGAGGACGCCCCTGGTTGGCGTTTCCCTTGTTCTGAAAAAGGCCAGGGGGTCTCTGACTCCTGGGTGGGGGTGAGAGGTCGTTCTGGGCACCTCCTTGTTGGTCAGAGGGTTGGGGCGGGTTTAGCGGCTGATCCGTGACAGCCACCTTAGGGTTACTCAACATACGTAAAAACCCGGGGTGGTTTGGACCCAGGTTCTGGACTGCTCGGATTCGGTCAGGGCATTGCATCCAACCATGCCCTTCCTTAACGCACCAGAAGCACAATCTAGGTCCATATGGCCTCTGGTTGGGGTTATTGGGACGGGGACCCGAGTTGGAGGGGTAATTATAGCCAGACCTATAATTAGAGTTGGGACGAGGGTTCTGAGATCGGGGAAAGCGGGGCTGTTGGTATTGGGCTCGAGCTTGATGGGGGTAGGGCGGTGCCATACGCATTTCTGCTGCGTAGGCCCCTTGCTCCGGGGAATTTGGGGGATAATCGAAGTAATCGGGGTCTTCGAAAGGGTCGTCATAAGCTCGAGCCACAAAGGCTAGGGGTGGGGTTTCTTCCTCCATGGCCCGCTCGACGGACTGGACAATAAGCAGAGCTCGGTCGATCATGGAACTCTGCTCATTTTGGGGCCAATAGGATATTTCGGCTAGCTGACCAGCCACCCAGACCCTAAGGGCTTCCCTCAGGCCGGATTTGAACTGTTCAGCCATTTTCCGGTCGCGTTCCCGGATACCAGCGGAGGGGAAGGCTTTTACCGCCAACAGCCGGAGGGCCGTTACGTACTGGTGGGCTTTTTCCGAGGGTTGTTGCCTTCGGCGGTAAAATTGGTCGGCATACTGCTCGACCGTCGTAGGGATGGGCTCGTACAATTGCTTCAGAATGTCCACCAGTTTCTCAAAGGAATCGGGTAGGTTAGGGCCATGGAGGGCTTCCTTGACGGAGTCGTCAAGGAACTGCCACAGGATTCGGTGGAGGAGGTGGGGAGGGACTTCATGGACACGAGCCGTGTCCTTGAAGTTTGAGATCCAGGTCGTAAACTTGATCTGGCTCTGGGGGCCTAGGAATGGTTTCGTTCCCTTAAAGGCCTTTAGGTACTCAGCCACGTGGCGCGCCGTGGACAGGTTGGACTGCTCCACCTGGGCTTCCCTGGTGTGCAGTCGGGGGTCAGGGCGTCTCCGGGAAAAGGGAGGGCGGGTAGGTCGGTTAGCCCGAGTGTCGCTTTGGGCCCGGGGGCGGAATGGGAATGTGGGGCCATCGTCACCGGATTCCGAGTCGGACGACGGCGGAGAGTCGCCGTGGGGAGGGGTTGGACGGCTAGGGGGCTGCCCCCTCGTCCTTGATTCGGATGGAGGTTTCACGTCGGAATCCCCTTCGATGGCCTGGGGTGGTTTTGATACAGAAAAACCCACATTTCCCGGGTCATATGGCGTACCTGCTGGGCCAGGACCGACTTACCTATCTGGTCGTCGAGGCATTCGTAGGGGGTTTTATGCGTAGGAGGGGCCCAGCCAGGACACGCCGGGACTTTGGGACAAAAACCCAGAGCGGGTTTTTTCTTGGGTTGGGGCTTTCCGGACGGCTGTTCCAGGAGAGTGGGATTGGGGGGTGGGGCTTAATCTGCTGAATTTCCGGAGGTAGAGGGGTAGGACTCATGTGAGGCCAGGGGGGGCGTCCCGTCATCATAATTCTGACGGTTCCGTAGGTCACCCGACTTGTCCCACATCAAGCCGGATGAGGGGGAGGCCAGGCCCCAGTGCTGGCTAGACCGGCGATTTTGGGGTTTTTGAGCTCCCTCAGAGGTAGCTCTGGGTCGGGTAAGGGGGGGCATGGATTTTCTCACTCGTGATTGGGCTGGGCCCGAATCAGTGAGACGGTCAAAAACGGGGTTTTTGGGGTTAGGGGCGTCGCCGATCAGCCGGGCCAGCTGCTCTTGATACTTTCTCCACTGGCCTCGGGTGCGCAGTTTATCTTCTTCGCTGGGGTCGGAACCGTCCAGCTGAACCGTGGAGTCATGACGGGAGGGGCTTCCCCTACCTCCGTCCTGGGGGGAGTCCAACGAGGGGTGTAAATCGTCCTCGGGACTCAGTCCTGACCCGAGGCGGATGTGGACGGAAGATCCGGGCTGCCCAGAACTTCCGCCCACGGCCCCAAGGTCAGGGGGGAGTGGGTCAGGGGATCGGGCCACTCTGGGTTTACTGTCAAAGGGGTCGTCTTCAGGGGGGCGATTATCCATTATAAATGCAACACAAGAAAAAACACAACTCACCAAATTAGTTATATACGTATATCGAGATTTCGGGCAGCACTTGGGGACGATAGGGACTTTTTGGGGCGATATACGTATATAACTAGGGAAGGTCGGGGATTTCTAGGCCAGGGACACGAAACTCCGATTATACGTACGTATTTCAGGCCAAAATTCGGGGGTTGGGTCGAATCTCCGAATCGACCTGAATTTACGGGGGATCCGTCCAGGGGGTAAGCAGCAGTCCACCAGTTGGGGCTGACGAGGGCCAACAGTACCAGGTTAGATTCCTGGGCGGGTCCCGGAATCCAACCAAATTTTACAAAATTTTATATTTCCCTCTCAAAAAAAATTTTCTGGGTGGGGGGGGCTAATTGATGTAAATTTAGGGCGGGCTGGGAGTTGCTGGTATAATGGGGATGGATTATCACTTGGCGTGGCCCCGGTGATAATCAAGGGGTAGAGTTGGGCTACCCAACTATAAAAATAATTTCCAAAAGTGTGAGGGAAAATAACACGCACTAAGAATTCACAAAAATGAACCCATACTATAAAAATAAACACGCCACTAGTCAACAGCAAGGAAACGGGGTTAATAAAATTCACGGGAAAGTGACAGGAAGTCAGGCGTCTGACTGGGACTTTAAGCGATGCGTGGGCGGGACTTCAAAAGTCCCAGCAGAGTCAGGCGCCTGATAAGGACACAAGCGATGCGGGGGCGGGCCAAAAAAGTTAACACAAAGGTTTGCAATTGGGAATGACGTCAATTGCAGACCTTTGTGAATCCACACGGGGGGAATGGGTATACACAAACACCAAAGGGAGAAAAGACCGGCGAATCCAGTCAATATTAAGGAAAATGGATAAGGGGGGGAAAAACTTTACAGGTAGTAGGTATAGGGAAAAATAATTTGGGGCTCTAAAAAAATTTTTTGGACTAGGGGGGGGGCTAGAAAAATTAATTTAGGGGAGGGAGAAAAATAGGAAAAATATTTTAGGGAGAAAAAAATATTAGGGGAGAGCCTGAAACTGGCAGCCTAATGTAAAATATGAGGAAGCTAGGGATTTTAACCACTGAGCTCACGCCCCAAATTTTACAAGCGGAACTGTGCGCAAGAACGCTGACCAGCGACTGCGGGTGGAGATATTTAGTCCAGGCGGCTCTTTTCCACCGACTTGCCTCGCCAAGGGGGACAGACACTTTTGGGGGACGCCAACAGGGCGCCTAGCAAAAATGGGGCAACACACACACAAAATAGGCTCAGTTATAAGTCAGCTCCGGGCTAGTCCCAGAGCTCTACCTAGCTAGGAAAAGAGATTAAAGGCTAGTTAAAATTTAGTAATAATAGTTAAATTAAAAAAAGCAAAAGACAACCGGCAGATTTAATGGGGAAACACAGGACAGAGTTATGACAGGGAAATCCTTCCGGCGATAACCAGATAGGACAGGCAGAAATAGCGGGCTACCCGCGCAGCAAACAGAAAAAGGGCACAAAGAGGGAAATACAAACAATGGGGAGGGGGACCAGCAACAAATGGCACAATGGGGGAATATAATAAATCTGGGGGTGGGGAGTTAGCTAACAAAGTTAGACCCGAGGAGGGAACGGGGGCAACCCCGCAAAATTAGGCCGGGCAGGGGAGGGGGAAATGTTAGGAGTAAAAAGGAAAAACGAATTAAAGGGAGTTAGGTTGAAAAGGGGAATTAGGAAATGTGAGTTTAAAAAGACTTTGAAGGGAAAAAAAGCAAAACTGGACACTTACGTTTTTAGGTGTAGAAAGTCGAAGGATGGCGCCCCAATCTCAGAAACTAACCGCTCCGTGACTTGACAAAACTCCCAACTGACGAAAGGGTGATGTCATCATTCAAGGAGAATTTTGTTATGCGTTGGGAACGGGAGGGTCTATCTTCGCTAAGCCAACAAGAATTGGAAATACGTGCAATGTTAAGTTTACGCTCAGAAATAACTGGTTTTAAATAATTTTCCAAAGATGAGCATAAAGTTAGCACTGCACAGTATTTTTGGGGGGATTTTACATACAAAATAATACATAATTATCGGACTTCCCAACAATTATAAACATACAATATTTACGGGGAATTTGGGGAATTTTGGGGGAGTTTTTAGGAAAACCAGCGAAAGTGGGACATGGGAAAGGACTTGGAAGGGGGGTGATAGCGGGGACGCTATTACCCACATTACAAAAAGATAAGTTTTTGATTTATACAAAATTTCTAGAATTTGAAGGTTTGACGGTAGGGATTCTAAGGGCTTAAAAAAGCTTGGACCAAGTTCAGTACATTGGTGTCACGTGAAACTAAATAAAAGACAATATTTTCAAACTAGTAATTTTCAAACATATAAAAAATAAACAAAACGGACAATTCAACAACCCGTTATATATAACATTACTGTCATATCAATCTTGTAGATAATAATTTAGAAGAACTGAGATAGGTAATCGGACTTAGCTAATAATTTAGCTAATAACCCTTAGCTAAATAATTGTAGCAATGATACTGCACCACACTAATGTATTTTCAGGTACAAAGCTTAATCGCACAATGGAGAGAATGCGAAAGACATTCTCCTGTGCACTGTAAGACCAGATCTGACTGGGGCGCAGATGGAAAATCGGACATTTCATTGTCAGGAATCATCAGCTAAGTTTGCAAATTATTTCAATTAACCATAAACTATAGTCTAGCAAACTTAAACTGGACCAAAAGAGTGAATTTTGTGGAGAGTTTATTATTCAAGTTAAGTATAACAATGTATATATTTTCTGAAAGCTCAGAAATAAGAGATTTCAAAAATTTTAAAAAATTCTAAAATTTTAGAATTTCAAATTTCAAAAATTTTAGAAACTGTATGAAAAGAAAAAATAAACGAAAAGTAGCCGAGTTTGGTATCAAATTAAAGGTCTCGTTCAGCAGAACCCGAATATGTATCAATTATGCGGATTTGCGGCGGCACGTGGTTCCAGCGGGCCCATATCCCGAAAAATAAAAGTTGCTCCAATCGCTACAAACTTGGGCTCATTTGAAAGCTCTCATCACGCTGAATAAAAGTTATAATTGGGCCATCACTCAAAATGCTGTCTGTGAAAGTTATCCCTCTTTAAACCCCAAAAACGGGCTGTTTGGACACTTTTGGAGGGTTTAATCCAGGCTAGCAAAAGTTGTGAGATTAATCAAGTCAAGCCACTGTGCTACATTATGCGTCTCATCATTATACACAAGTGTGCAAAATTGCAGCTTTGAATATTTACGCATGCGTAAGATAAGCTAATTTAAACGAACTTCAAAAGTGCCGCCGCCAAAAGGAACCGACACGACGTGCAGGGATACGAATGGAACAGGTCTTTTCGTGTCTATCCCTGTTGCTCAAACAAAATATTTATAACTTTAATTCTCAATTCTGCATTTATACTGCACTCAAGGCCAGCTTAATTTTGTTTTTATCACCTAGCTGGTCAGCAGAATCTGATATAGCTTCCGCTGCATGAGCCGGCAAAAGAATTAATACTGGACGAAATTGGCAAACTTTCTTCTAAAATATTATTCAAAGCTTTCTGTCGCCAGCCGGCAACAGTTCATAAGATAGACATGGTGCAGAAGTACCATATATATTGCCGATATACCCCAGGCTATAATTACTAATTGTGTTGTGTTGTCCGAGATTTGCAAGGAGTTGGCCGCCTTTGGGGGAATCCCCTATGGGATGGAGCCAACGGGTGGACACGATGCGGTTAAAGCAGCGTGACCACTTCTGCCCCGGCAGTACCCTTGATAATGCAGCATGCAGCAAGCATGCGCATGCAGCAATTATTCAGTGCTAGACCTAGGCCCCACACCCATTTAGATAAACAAAATTGGGTCTGGCACTACCCCAATGAGCGAAAGCGACTGGGGTGTGACACTAAGTGAAAAAAAGTACGCTGAAAGCGTGAAAATGAAAATAACATTGGTTCAGCTTGGGAATGAAGGTCTAAACGGATTCCTTAGAAACATCCTATGAATCTTCTCCACCGGCAGATTTGGTGTGCAGTTTCTTTGGTGTTTCTCCAAATTGTACTAATTTCATAGCATATGGTATAATTTATTTGAATGCATGAGTATCGCTTTATAGCTAATTTTTGAAAGATAATGACTAAACATTATAGTCTGTTAAACACCAAGTAAAGGCTAGAAACTAGTTAAACAAATCATAAAGCTTCATATGTAGGCAACTCACATGTTGACTCCACAAAGACGACCAGATTTATGGGAAGCACTGCTTGCCAAGTCCTGCTAACCGTCTTTATTCAAGGATTTCGGTTGTTTGCTTGCTCTGCTTTTTATACCGCCGGAGGCGGTATACTTGTTATACCGCCGGAGGCGGTATACTTGTATTGGGTTGACCCATCTAACTTCCTATGTTTTGCATGTAAATGGCTTAGCGCGGAGGATTTCCGTCCTATCTTCAACACATGTCCTAGTACGCAGGTTTTTTCGCCCAACAGCATTTCTATGAGTTTGCAATATTTAAAGCATTGTTGCTTTGCTTTTGCTTTGCAGATTTTCTTTGCTCTGTAAATTGTTTTGCAAACGATCACTGTTTTCCTTTTCTCATATTACCAAAAATCGGGCGTTATTTGCCTATCACTTGATTGGCAGAAGTTTAGCAAATCAATAAATAGCTGAAACTAAAATTACAATTTTCGTGTGAAAAGATTAATCTTGTGCTTGCATTGCATTTGTTTCATTAGTGTTTGCTTTGCTTTAGAATGTAGATAAAATAAATTGTTTAAAAGAAACATATAGATAAATTATAATTTTCTATCGCTCGGTTTAGTCAATGAACCTGTAGAAGTCAGAGTAGTGTAGTGGTTAGAGTGTTCGCTTGGCGCTGGTCCGTACACAGATCGAATCCTTTTCCGGTAGTATTTTAGTTTCACAGTTGGCAATGGCAGTAAAATACTGACTGCCATTCTCTTGTCACAGAAACCACAGTATGTTGGGAAGTTGAAACTAGTCAAATGCTAAACGTCGCCACAATATGTTCCATGAAAAACAAGCAAAACATTGAACACATATATTTCAAACACTACGGCGGTATTATTCCCGTTTTAAGGGGTAACTTGTTATTTATTGCACTCAGCTCATTGGAGTATAGTATCTATTGCTGTATCTCTATTCTCACATGAACAATAAGAGAAGCCATGTCCAAATCATGTCCATACTGATTTTTCAGCAGCACACACCGCAACCCTAAAAATTTGAACACTTTGAAAAGCATGTTAAAACTAGGATTTATCTGTATGCTAAAGTAAAATTAGTTTTCCTGTCTTTGCTTTTCGCACTTGTGACCTCACAGTCACGTTTTTCTTATGAATGGTTTGGAATAAAACCTCATCTTAACAAATGCTTTTAAAAGCCTGGATAATCTTCGGAAAGAAAAAAGGAAGAAGAAATCACCTTCTCTTAACGATATAACTGGATAGACGTTTTGACCAGTAAACGGATTTGCGTCCATAAAGTAATAATTTTTGACACAAAAACTAATGAGGGCAGCGTCTGGGTACATGACTTGAATAGGATCCAGTGTCTCTTTCCAAATTGGATTAAAACCTAGAAGAAAAAGCTACCCATAGCTTTCAGTTGGCAACTTTACATACAAACATCAAACAGTGCGGTGACCTTACTGTTGCCAAAACTACCCACAGAACACAAAAAGTGCGGCATGCGTAGTCCTCTTACAGCTCCCTAAGTTGAATCTTGTCAGTTGAATCCGCTCAGTACGTGGTTCAAAAATGAGTCCAGTTAATGGTTAGACCCCTCACCAAGCAAACTCCCGTAAGCATTAATGGATCCTCATTTTGTACCATAACGTAGGCGGTAAAAGACGGGCGTGCAGATATAAAGATAATATAAGGTTTGTAAGGTTTACACAGGGTTTATAAGGTTAATCTAATAGTGTGCACGTCAGATTTCGAGAGGTGGAAGAGGTTCGTTCGTTATAGGTTCGTTCAAGATCAATGTATGCTTGAATCTTGTGGTCAACTAGTACGTTTCCTATAATATGCTAATATATTATTTACTATTGATATGCCCTCAAATATATACCTTCACTTATGTTTCTATGAATTAAAATGTTTAATTTTTTTAATTATAAATGTAATGTTTGGTAAAAAAGTAAAGGTTTAGCCCAGGAGATATATCCGCCCTGCCACAGAACATGGGGTGCCGGTGCTCATCCCCGGATTCACAACCGTAGAGCCAGGAGTGTCACCTCAAATGATGACTGCATCGGTGGAAGGGGGGCCGGCCCTTCTACACAGACTCCTGTTACCTTCCCACCGTAGTGATATCCATTTACCGACCAGCTAAGGATAGATAGCTGGGTTGGCTAGAGTCGGGAAAGCTTTGTGACCTCTGGGGATCGAACCACCGACCGTAAGATCGGAAGTTCTGACCAGCGCCTTAGATCACTCGGCCATCCCGACCCAGTTGAAATCACAATCCACAATGTTTGACTCAAAACTTATTCTGATGTCCCCGCAATAGCAAAATTAGATGCTATATGAATCTGAAGCTAATCTGAAAACGTAGTCTACACTCCAACAGTATTTTAGCACTCGTCAACATAATGATGTTTTTAAGATTAACTTATTTTTGACGGCTGACTAACTTTTTGTTCTGTCCACACTTGTTTTTAAGGAGCACATATTCATTGGTTCAAAGTCCAATCCATGTAACTGTACTTCCACGAAATATGCAACGAAATAATTGTTCTCATTTGTTGGAACTAGATTCCTTCCTCCGAGAATTGTTAGGAATACAAGCTGAGGTCTGGTATTACAAACAGACTCCTGATTGTCCGGATTAAAATCTTCCTCCATCATAGAACTTGGTTTTAAGACGTATCCGCAGTTTCCATTTTGGGAGAATCTACCTAAATTCTGCCACCATGATTACTACTAATGTAAATATTATTTGAACTAGAACTACTGACTAAAAGTATTACCCAGTTTAATCAAAGGCGTGTTTCTACAGGAATTAAACGGTCAAACGGCAAAAGACATGTTGGTCAATTTGCTGAATGGGAAGTGCAAATAAAGTAGTAACATTTTAGTATCAATGCAATTGCGTGAAATTTGTTCGTCATAAGCAATTGTGCACGAAGCTGTTACCTCTATTTAACTGCATTGGTAAATCGGATGTCTGATAGTTAAGTGCAACGAATTGGCATCCGTTGTTCCAAGCGGACATGGGAGGATAGTTGGAGCTGTTTATTCGTGACCCAGCTGGGTAAATACGACAAACATGAGATCTTGCTCGTGCTAGAAGAGTCAATCTGTCACGCTTGATTTCTTCTGCAAGACTAGCCTCGCTGAGCGAAAACATTCCGGCAGGCCCAGCAACATTCATTGCTTTGTAGGAATAGGCTTGGAAATAGCACACATTCTTCCAACCCTGTATGTGAAAATACGAAAATATTTAACCAGCCTGAAATGAATTAGACAAAACATCAAAGTTCATGCATAACTGCATTTGAATTATGCATCAATCATGTATCAAGAGTGCATAATTGATATGCTGATTCTGAGGAAGGACCGGGAGGACAGTGCGAACTCAATCGCTGTGCTTCCACCCGTATTAGGCTATATCATTGAACAGCACACTTTGAGGTCGTCTCACTTTGGTGCAGAGGCTGTCTTGCCGTTATTTTTTGCATCAAAGACTCGTGCTGTGTGCTGCTCCTCGGGCTAGCCGCCAGATATGGCAACGCCGAGGCCGACGGAGCATGTTCTTTTTAAAAAGGAGGAGACGTCATCCGTCGTGTCGTCGACCAGGCTTTGAGACTCCTTCTGGCAACTTGGTTGAGTTGTTTTTGACCAACCTTACGGGGCCAGTTTCCTGGCTAACACTTTGCACCTTCGGGTGATGATCATCACACTGTGATGTCTAATGCAGCAAACAACAACAACAACAACAAGCTTTCTGTTGTCAGCTCGCGAGCCATGCTCTGCGCGCTAACGGTAAATCAGAACCCAGTACACAATTGCATATGCTCACTCGGAAGGCACCCCCCACAATGTGACCTATCATTTCGCAACTGACGAATGATGAGTCACATTGTGGGGGGGGGGGGTGGGTCGTTAACGCGCACAGCATGGCTCGCGAGCTGATAACAGAATATCAAAATGGTATTTTGTTTAAAAGCGAGATAGATGTCGTGCATAAAATGAACTCGGGAATACAATTCTGCCCCATGCCAGGGTTAGCAAATTCGGGCAAACAAGTTTGCTTCTGGTGCAAGCTCGAGTTTCAGATGACGACTTCAGCTGTTCACTGCTAGACTGCTGTAGACACAAGATTGGCCGAGACCTGTATGCAACTTGTTTATGAACTAATCGATTGTAAACAGCCATATCAGTAAGTTTGCTCTGTTCAGAGCAAACAAACTGTAGTTTGCTTATTAGTCCGTCTAAACCGGGCTTTACATAGCTAGAATACTTGCGAAGCAGCCCATATCCAAATTAGTGCATCACGAACGAAATGAAATAAGCTTAAATAATATGTATACACCTACCAGCAAAACTTTGTCTTCCAAAGTGTGACCTTGCATTTCACTTATGTTAGTCCTCTAAAAAATGAATCTGTAATATATACTGATAAAACTAAAGACCATATTGTTTCGGCATAACTCATATTGTGGTTGCAAACATATATGATGTTTACGTTTACGTAGAAACAGCTAATTTGCATATACTAAAATGATGTCGTACCTCGTGTCCATCGTTACCATTTCTAATAGTAGCGTTCTTTGAAACATTGCTCTGTCCAGGAATCGAATAATCTAAAACACTTTAAAAAGCAATAACTTTAGCCCATGCATTAAAGATAGAAAGCACAATGGAGAATTCCAAAAGCGTACGTGCATTACATGCAGTAAACCTGGGGAATATATTCCGCTCCAGAGGAATAAAAATTGCTTCTAAGAGGTAAATGCAAAAAAATATTGAATCATCTGAAGTACAATGTGGTCCGTTGTTACATAAATGAGCTATCTGAATTAGCTTGCCTGCGTCTTCACATCCTTCTCGCTGGAAAGTAGAGTCTGGGATCAATTTGTGCTTAACTAAGATTTTCCTCTTTAGTTGATTTGGAGAGTGGAGCTTCTGGTTATTTGAGCTCAAAGGAGGTTGCAGCATTTGTCCAAAGACTTCCTACAAAATAGCACTGCACTCCCATGAACAACTTGATTTGTTCGACTTTCTTTGGCTATTGAATTATTGACTTATGTTTGTTGAAAATCCATTTAAATTTAAAACAGTGTACAGCTTATGAAACTAATAACTAACACACCTGAAAACTGTGCAAGAAATAATTCTAGTTCTATCAGGTTTAATTATAAAACAAATTGAAAGAAACAACAACTAAATGGTTGTGTTGACGTTAAGACGTCAGTTAAGTTAAGTTGTTATGTTAAGTTAAGTACGCTCATATTTAACTTTAAAGAAAAGAAGATTTTAAAGGAAGATTCTTTTGAAAGAAAGAAAGAATCTTTCAAAATAAAGAAGGGCGAAAGAAAGTTAAGGTAAAGGTCAAGTGAAATTTAATCCCACCCAGCTAACCTTGAGTGCATCTGTTGCACACAAAGTTAATGCTTAAATATGTCAGCTGTCATTCAAACTTTTGCCCTTTGCGTTAATTTAGCTTTGTTACAAGAAGAGAGAATGAAATTTTATTTTGAAAGAAAGAAAGAATATTCATTTTCAAATATTCTTTCTTTTAACTTAAATAAGAGCGTAGCTGTAAGTTAAGTTGTTTTATCTCACTGATTAAGTTGGTTACTAATTGTTAAAAAATAATAAATTTGGTTATTAATTGTTTGAAGAATCATTGTTACTTGTATCTCTCTAATCATAATCAGTTGCCCCTGAAGACTACATCCATCGTCAAAGGACAGAGTAACTGGAAACTCGTTTCCCATTGAGAAAGCACTTTGTTTTATGACTTCTAGCACATCGCGTAATGCCAGCTTTGAAACCAAAGTGTATCCTTTCTTTAAGCCGTGATATACCTCAACAGTACCGCCGAGACCATCAAATGTATCCAATTCAACACACCGACAGCCTTCGCCCAGTGCCTTTGCATAGCATCCAAGCATAGATCGAGACTTCAGTTGATCCCCTGTCACATGAATAAACCATGGGCTACTAGACATTTGCTGTTTAATTCAAAACTTAAAATTACTCAATTTAATTCTGAGATCAGTAGGACCAAAGAGTAAATGGGTTCCCTTCCCAAGCAGCATTAGCATTCTGTTTTGACATGTGGTGCTAACCTTACACAGCGGCGCAATCATAAGCACAGTTAATGTCAACAAATACAGAGTGTTAGCAATACTGACTTTAATTAATGTATTCGACTTTAGTTGCTACCTGTTAGATAAGTATTGTGGGAACTTGCGATCCAGTAATGTGTCAACGGCTGATCCATGTCTTGATGAATGCGATTACAGGATGGATCCAACACTGAATTCGATTCAGTAAATAGATCGTCCAGGAGACAGTTTATGAAAGCATCCCCATTATGACAATCGTACATTTCTGTAGCAAAGCATTCCCGAGGCAGGAAATCTGTCAATATTTGACTTTCCTTTTCGACCAAATCATTATATGAACAAAAGAATGTTTCGAAGTTGCACATATTAAGCGAAGCGTTTGCTATTGTGGAATCTACAACCAACCGCCGCAGTTGTCTGAGTTTCTTGTCATTGCTATAGACTAGGTTTAGCCATTGCTTGAGCTAAACAAAGACTACTTTTACTCATAAGTTAAAAACATGCAGGATATATGATTTCTGAATACAGAATATATTTACTAACCGACTTTATAAAGCAAACAATTGTGTCTTCGATTCTATACCATTAAATATTGTTTTATTTCCAAATAAATAAAAACTTCCAAATGACGTGATTCCAAAAATTTTGAACAGTAACAAACCAAAACAGCACACAAAACTAATATACCTAATATAATGTTTAACATTCAAATGAATCAAAAATAATTGATCAGAGATGTTGTGGCAGTACACGTAAGCAAATAGAATGAAAAGCCCATATTTGTACCTTCCTTTGATACCCCGATGTGCTTTCCACATTAATAAGAGCTCCTTGAATTAGCTTAATGCAGTCAGTAATCGATCTATCTTTTGGAATAAATACAAGTGCAGAATCTATCCAAGTTCTTCCATAATATAAGATCAAGCTGTGACTATAATACAGCACATGCGGTATCACAACTGAACGAGAGTTAAGTTTTCACTGAAAATTTAGTAATCCAGTTTGCGTTCATTTTATTGAGAAGATTTTGCCTAAATATAGTAAAGAAACTTAGAGATTAGTTGCTTTGTCCCTTGTTACCACTGGCATTGTGACATGTGACATACTAAAACAATGTGTGGAATATTTCCTTGATTTTATGTAAAATTCTTAAATTAAAATTATTCAAGAAGAGCTCTCTTATTCAAGTCCAAGGCAGGACTTAGCTAATTTCTAAATTCTCCAAATTCGAGTGCGCAACTATTCAGTATTAAATTTGGGATTTTAACAGCCCCTGGGTTTTTATGCGCTCTGTCTCTCTTCATTATTCGTTAGTTCATTTGGGGGGTTATTTTTGCGAGTCCTTTGGGCGCCGGTCCCCTCCAGGTTTGTCGTGTTCTTATTTTCTTTGCTTGAATTTTTTTGTATTAAGGTGCTTGTCCCCCTTTCGTTCTGTTATTTGAAATACCGTGCGTTTTTTTGCAAATTATTTTTGTTTTGTATTTTTTGCTTAAACGGAAGTAAACTTGCGACACCCCTTGGACTGTCGTCGTCTTTTGCAGTTGAATAGCGGTTAAGCGGCGGAATAATCAGACATGAACACACTCTTAAATTAGACCTGCAATTCTCTTTATTTAAAATTCAATCATTTACTTTATCGAGTATTCTAAAACTCTACAAATGGTTGAATGTAAAATCCAACATTTGATTCCATTCAAACAGAAATAAAGATTTCATGAAAAGCATATCTTCGAAAATTTATTCAGAAGGTTATTTTTGGGTAGTTGCAATTCTCATCATAATATAGCAGCTGTCAGCTTCGTTACTGTGGGATTTTTTGTTCCCTTGTGAAATTTGCCATGCCCTTTTGTGACGATTGTTCAACGGGAATAAGGTTCTAATAGTACTTGTATTAGTTGCTGTTTGCTTACCTCGACCTACAAGAAGCTGCTTCTGGACAGCGCCTTAACAAAGGACTTAGCTTTAACAAGGTTTTATCCCGTGAAGAAGTTGAAATGAGGAAATCTCTTTCCAACCGCTTTCTTTGAATGTCAACTTCGGAGCTTTGTAATTCCTAAAATTCACTAAATTAAAGAAAATTCATTAAATAATAAAATTAGTTCATTAAAAGTGCAGAATGAATTAGAGCATGAAACTTTTACACTATCATATACTTAATATGCTAGGTATGCTCCATTCGTTTGCTCGGATCACCCACTTCCGGAGTCTCGGGAAGGGGCCTACCGTGAACTAAATGCATGCTTTCGTATAAATGCATGTCTGCTTGGTGATTCATAAATTAGCCTATGGCATGAAGTAGTGGCAAAGGTTTTGGTCGTAGACATGTAAACGAACTAAAGCATAGTGGACTCATAACATTGTAATAAACTCTAAGTGAACAGTTGTTTGTTGCTTTGAAAATTAGTTATAGCCAACAAGTTGGTTGTTTCGTTTCTCACTCTTGTTCTTCAGGATAAACTAGCGAAAAGACTGATTGAGCTCTGATCATTTACGAAAACTACTTGTTTTTGTGACAGTGGTATTAGTGATAGTGATGTAGTATTCACTGTCTTCGGTCCAGAAGTGGGGGCGGGATACTCCGGATAGAATATTCGCTGCACCCCTCAAGGTGTGCAAAATCAAACGTTCTCCAAAGTGGGTCGTGTTTGGTGTCATTGAAACGCTCTCAGTGTGAAATAGAAAATTGACATAGAGCTTCTATCTCTAACTTTTCTTGTGTTTCTTGTGTTTCCGTCATTAATGTTAAGTCGTCCACTTAGATTGTGATGAGAGTAAATGGTTCAAGGCAGAAGAACACTGATGGATCAGATCTTCTTTTCTGATTCTTTTTCTTCCGATTTCTTCAGATTCTTCGGCAAGCCAGAGTGTACAAGCATGCAGGTGCTCATAGTTAGAATGATGCCGTTCTACCTCTCGGCAACTCCTTTCTAAGCGGGGCAATCTAAACGGCGTTCTAAACGGTTTTCTGGTGCCGAATTCCTTCTTGCTTCAGGCACTGCTCAAACTCTTGGGAGCAGTACTCTCCGCCATTGTCGGTACGTAGAGCTTTCAGATTCTTTCTAAATTGGTTCTCCACCCGGACTTGGTACTGCTTGAATGCTTGAAAAGCTTCGAATTTGTTTCGGAGAACGTAGATCATGCAGTACCTGGAGTAATCATCGATAAATGTGATGAAGTTAAGTTAGTTTAATAAACGTCTTTTGGTTACCGACATCGGCCCACATACGTCAGTGTGAACCAGATCGGGCGGATTCTTTGACTGGCATTTCAAAAGTTTGGAATACGCTTCCTTTTTAGCTTTCCCAGAACGCATCCTTCAAAGACGATGTCGGAATCAACTTTACTCCAATGCATCTTCAGTCCTCGGACGTTATTCCAGCGACTAATAGTACCATTCGCTATGGGGAACAGTAATCAAGCCGGCGGTGCCAAACTTCAAAACCAGCACCTATAGTGGCAGCCATGCTGAGTCCATCTTTCTTCGGGACTTCGTACTTCAGAACGCAACTCTTGTTCTCCCACTCACGGACAACCAGGAGTTTTCCAAAGGTGCCGAAAAGTGTCATTCCATCTGTCAAATGTCACTGTGCTCCCACGTGCGTTTGCAGACCGCACAGAGAATAGGTTACAGGTTAAATCTGGGATAGAGAACCGCAATCTTCAAACCGCAAACTGTTGCTTTTACCAGTGACCTTGCAAAGCAACGTCATTTTGCCAGCTCTTTCCGCAAAGCAAGCATAACCGTCTCCCAGAATCACGGATTGTGGCTGGCTAGCAATCATCTCTCTACTGTGCGGCGGGACACTAACTGCCCAGTTATTGGCGAAAAGATCTCGATACGGTGATGCTGCCAACGGCCAAAACTAAAGCTGTCAAACCTGGCTCAACTTTGTATCACTTTAGCACCTCAATATCAGTACTCAAAATACCGAAAAAATTTATAATATCTGCTGGCGAAGCTGGAAAATGTACCACAATTTTGATTTCCGTGTCGAAAATGACCAACCATGTCAAAATGCCAGACGGGTTTTCCGTCATTTCATCGAGCTAGGAATGACTGGTTGAGCTGAAATTTTGTATGTGGGTAGGGAATTATCTCAACTCCTACCGGAAGCAAGAGCAGCTCATATTGTGCACGCACATGTGTGCAATATCATTCAAAAGCTCTCAACGAGTTGAGAAAACTTATCTGAAAATGAAACAGAAAGCAGTTAGTTTAAGTAACCCTTAGATAAGAATGGGTACGACACCCTAAAACTCTAAAATATGGCTACGACAACCCACCCGTTAATGCAAATAATCAGAAAGTGCCAACGATAAATAATGATTATTTCCATTGCTTTACTAAAGTCTGACACAAGAATGTGTGTACAAAATCTGTAAGGCCTCCAGTGAACTAAATATACGTCGTAACCCCATAAAACCATATATTTTCGGAATCCTTGCAGCGAGACGAACGTTTTTATGAAATTTAAAATTTTGCAGTTTTGACTGGTTATTACTCGCGACTCCCTCAACGGAAAATTTTTTCGATTAGATTTTCAGGAGCGCCTAGGCGTCTGCCTTCAACTGATATGTGTGGTATTTTAAATTTTGAAAGTCGATTTTTTCGAAAAATACCACTTTTTGACCAAACATGTCGTCAAAGCAAATTTAGCAGAGTAAAAATGACATAATGATAAAGTTCAAGCTGAGCTGAATCCAACGATATAAAGGTTTTGTTGCTACGACTTACATTGCGCCAGCAACGAATTTTTAAACAATATCCCTTATTTCAGTTGGTTTTTGGCTCTCTTTAATGTTGCCACTGTGATTTGACTGAAGCAGTGTAAACCAAGCAAAACCAGCTGAAATAAGGGATATTGTTTAAAAATTCATTGCTGGTGCAATATAAGTCGTAACAACAACACCTTTATATCGTTGGATTCAGCTCAGCTTGAACTTTATGATTATGTTATTTCTACACACTTTTGCTAAGTTTGCTTTGCCGAAATTTTTGGTCAAAAAGTGGTATTTTTCAAAAAAATCAACTTTCAAAATTTGAAATACCACACAGATCAGGTGAGAGTGGACGACTAGGCGGGCCAAGCGGCAAACTTCAAAGAAAATGGAAAAACGAATTTTTGAAATAAAATGCTTATTTCTCAACCGATTTTTTCGTTCTTATGTCAATCGATGCGCCTTCGCATGGGAACATTTTTCTGAAAGAAAAAGCTTGAACGGTCCGAAAAAATTCCCCAAAAAACCGATATTTTAAAATTTTTGAAATTTTAAAAAATTTTTATTTTTATAAAAATGTTCGTCTCGCTGCAAGGATTCCGAAAATATATGGGTTTTATGGGGTTACGAAGTATATTTAGTTCACTTGAGGCCTTACAGATTTTGTACACACATTTTTGTGTTAGACTTTAGGTTTCGAGGTTAGGATTAACTATTCTCATAACTAATCTTTCATGCGCTAGTCTTATGATGGACCTTTTGAGCGACCACTTGAAACCTGCATCGTTTCGTCATCTAATTGTCGGCTAGCAATTGACGGTAGCCAGCATGCGAAAACTACATACCGTTATAAAGGACACAGGTATTCTAACAGTTTTTGAGCCCCATTTGACAGAACTGGTAGTAAAGCTCAACAAGTTCCATTCAGCATCAACAGTCATAATACAGGGAAAATGAGATCGTCTTCTTCCATGCTTCACCTTCTCAAAACAGCCAGCTACGGTCACTGTTGACATTTAAAAAACTGTAGGACAATCCGATCTTACTGTGATGGAAAATAAAACAGACCCCATCACAACAAAGTTTCAGTATTTGTGAAAAAATTACAATCTAGGGCACAAAAAGAGGAATTTCCAGTTATTGTTGTCGTTGACACAGGCCCCAAAATATATACAGTCTTGTTTACAACGCTGCTGCACAGTTTGAAGAAATCATCCAAAATAGGCGCATTGCTTTCATTCCAACATGAACATCTATTGTGGCCTAAACCCATACATTATATAGTGTATATATGTAGTATATTATATATATTATCACAACCTGAGAGTGTCCTTTGAGCGGAAACCTGTGGAGGGGATTTTACCGTTTTTACGTTAGCATTGATAAAAATTAGCTTATGAAAATCTAATAAAGCTCCATTTTATGAAAAACATTTCTAACCTCTGATCGGTTTTCATGAAAAATTGTTGTTAAGATGATTCTATAATACCATTCGAAAATTCGAAACGCCAAAAAGTTTCTAAAGTGTTATTGTAAACTTTTTCCGTACGTTTTGCTAACCCTTTGGCAATTCGGCCAAATTCTCCTAACCCCATGCTGTAATGAGGCGGCGTGACGTCAGTCCTCTAAATTATTAGTGTATGTATTTGAATTTATTTTAGGTTGAAATTGTGTTAGGAAAATTATTAAGAATGTGTGTAATTTAGTTTGAAAATATGTCGTAAAATTTGTATTGAAAGCGTATTTTGAAATTTGTTGGAAATTTATGTGTAAAAGTCTTTTGCTTGAGTTTTTGTGTGCTTATGCGTAAATTACGTATATGTGTGTCAGCCAGCCTAGCCAATAGGTGGCGCTGTTGAGACGTCTGTTTTCTCTCGAAGCCTCTCCCAGCATCTCACTTCTCAAGGGGGTCTCAAAACTATCCAATCAAATTCTTCCACGCTCTTTCAAAACTGGTCTTATCCAGACGTCTCAAAACTCAGTCAGTCTAGTGTCCTGACGTTAACGTGTGCGGTCGTGTTTTTCTATTTGCGCTCCCCTTGTATTCTTTATATTTACCGTGCTTTATTCCGCCCCTATTTGCTGTGCTTATTTACTGGTTACTCTATATGTCTAAAGGGTTTACCCCTCTAGACTTTTAGTCGCTCCAGGTTGACCCTGTTGAGCTAGACTTTTCATATCTTTCTTGCCTCTATTTGTTTTTAAATCTATTGTTCTTAAGTCTTT
>JASAND010016420.1:0-30073 GCA_030248195.1 Trissonchulus latispiculum | reverse complement strand
AACCTAGATTCGGTGACGAACCTAGATTCTGACGCCGAAATACTGTCACCCTCAGCGTCATCAGCTCCAGCGTCATCAATGATCAGATTCATCCGTCCGTCATCAGAGCCACCGAAGCACCAGCCAAATCACGCCTGCCGAATCGAGGTACCAGAAAATCGGAAGTCCGAGACGACCGAAGACCAGCCCTACCTGCCGGAATACCAATGATCCGCCCCACGATTAATCAGAATCAGCAGGAAGACTCAGCTGACGAAGATCCAGAAAACTCAGGCGAACCCGAAGACGACGAAGCCGATTCTATCAGATGGATCCTATCAGATGCCTTGATTAGAACTGACGAACCTAGATTCTGAAGCCGAAATACTGACTCTCTCAGATGGACAGTTTGGTTTATGTGCATGCTCTTGACTAGACTTGACTTTGATTACTGTTTTATCGTAATGTAATTTTGTAAGCTCCAGGTGCAACCTTGGACAAAGAGTACGCAATAACTCCCGGTACAACCTGGGCTAGAGTGTGTTCGACTGATTCCTGGTGTTTCACAGGCCAGTCTTAAGCGTTTCGACTGATTCCTGGTGTTTAACAGGCCAGTCTAGGGTTTCAACTGATTCCTGGTTAGCACAGGCCAGACTTGGAGTTTTGTGTTTCCCATTAACCTTGTTTGTTCCAGGTTCTTCCCTGGCTAGACCTAGTAGTGTTTGTTCTCCCGGTTTTTAACCAGGGCCAGTTCGAGTGCTGTTGAGATATATGTACTGCTTTTCCCGGTTCCTAGTAGCAGTTTTGTGTCCCCTCCTTTTGCTGTTATTGTAGTGAATTGTATCGTGTATTATTCGGATGGAGAGGGAAGAGGGAGGGGGAGAGGGAGGGAAGAGTTAACAAAAACCGAAAGCATAATTTTGTTCAGAGAGGAAAGGCTACCGAAATTTCAGTGAGCATAAAAACAAATGGTGATCATTTTTTGACAGATAAACCACAGCTCTGATAGATTTTCAAACCTGCGAGTTTTCGAATTTACGTATTTCAACGGGCAGAATTTTAACTGAAAACGAGAGCTATGCATTTATACGTTTTTGGGACAGTTTGACGTAATCGATGAGCATACAGACTAACTGATTAACGATTTTAAGAGTACAGTGACGCTGATCAGCCATATATTTTTGAATTTGTTTGAGCTGAGATTTGAATTTGAAAAGATAGTTGAGATTCTAGTATCTGAAAATTCGCGCAGCTATCAGTCACAGATTTTAGGATTTTTGTTGCGGCATCCGACGTTTCCTGAGTAAGCTGACCAGACGTAGCAGTTACAGAAAAGCTTATTCGATTCGAATTTTGTCAACATTTTGATTAGCAGTTTTGTAACCTGACGGAATTTAGAAGTATTTTGCTAGAATTCCCCGTTTAATTTCGCGACCTACTGCGCAGATTTTGTAAGAATTTATGAGTCAGTAAACTTTTGTAGTGAATTTAGATCTTGAGCTAAGCAAGCGGCGTTAGCAGATCAAGATACTAGAAACAATCCGAGCTAAGTTAAGTTTGAGTTAATTCAGTTTTGAGTTACGGCATGAAACAGATGCGTTGCTGCGTAGAGATTTGACTAAGTTTTTGAAATTACACTGACGTACCTTTTATTTATGTGCACCTCTTCTACGAGTAAAAGCAGTTTAAGCTAGATGCGCCTGAGATAGTTTTCCTGTAGTTTTGCCTTCCGATTAAGGCCTTATGTAGTTTTGCCTTTTGATAAGGCCTGATATAATTTTGCCTTCTGATTAAGCCGGGTATTTGTCCTACGCTGCGGGTGCAGTGACCTGACGTTTGGGACCTGCGGGTGTCCCCACTGTTCAGCAATTATTTGTTTGCATCGACTGTGCATCTAGTTTGAGTTTTAGTTTCCTATAGGGCTTTATAAGAAAGTTAGTGCGTACAACCGATGTAGATAGATAGATAGGTCGTCAGTTTAACAAGATTTATTGTGAATGACAGAATCAAACTCTGAGCAATTTTAAGCTGAATTTTGCCAAGTATCTGCGTCAGATGAATTTTTCCTGAATCGAGTTGAGTGCTACTGTAGCAAGTCTAGCGAGTGATTTTCAAAACCGTTAGCAATTAGAAGACTGCTGCGTCGCCAGCTTGGTACAAGTTTGGAAATGACAGTCAGAGCTGCAAATTGTAGAATTTAGAAACGTTCGATAAGTGAAAGCGAGCACTAACATGTAATCGTAAAGAATTGTGAGTTTCAGTTACATAATTTACAAAGCTGAGCAATATCTGTTTGATTATAATACTGCAATTGAAAAAGTGTCGCTAATTTCGTAGAAGAGTCGTCTCCATATATATTCCCGAACGCGAAATAATTTAGAAATGATTGAGTAATTAAGTGATTATTATTATTATAGCAAGTCCGAATACAGTGGAAATTTGAAATTTTTATGGAAAAGGTGAATTCAGAAATAGGTGGTAAAGGGCCCATACCACGTATTTTCTGAAGCAATCGATTACCAGAAAATTTTATCCTGTATTCTGTCTTGTTGTAATTGCGAAGACTGAATTTGAGGGAGCAAACTCTAATCTGATTCAAAAATATTAATTGGCAAGCTAAGAAGACTTTATGAAGTCAGCAAAGCGTTTGCAGGGCAAGTACTGTTTTAATGTGAAGTAATAAAAGGTAGCGTTCGGATTATGGTAGCTTTGACTGAAACTAACTGAGTTCAAGTCCATAATTTTTGAATGACTAGCTTAAACATTGAACTTTGAAGTTTATGAATTGAAGTTTTGAAATGAATGTATTCAAAGGTTGTTTGAACTTGAAGTATCATAAATCGAGAGACTGGTTAATAGCTGAACAGAGATTCGAAAATGTCTGGCTAAGATGGAATTTTGATAAGTGCATGACATTGTTAGGTCAGCGATAGGACTAAGCAAATTTTTTGCAAGAACAATAGCATAATTTTCGGAATACAGAAAGTTGAACAAGTTCACATGAATCAATTAAAGTTTATCTGCAGACTATACATTAGCTAGTTCAGTTGAGAAGTGTTTTGCGCAGTGCGTTGAATTTTCTAAAAAACAGAATTTCCAGTAAGATCCCTGACAAGGATTTCCAGGTTTCATCCTTGGTCAGCTATTCTACACAGATGGTCTTACGGTAGTAAGAATAAATGTAAATGAAGAATATGTGAAGTTCGAAATGTGTATACGTGATTGTACCGTGTTCCTAATTAACGAAGGTGTTTCTCTGTACTGTGTATTTTTGTATTGATTTATATTTTATACTATTACTCACAATTTCTTTGTATTCTTATTGGGAATCAGAATTTTAAAATTAGGAATTGACTAATTTTTCAAAGTTTTGCTTTTTGCTTGAGGTTCTAAGCTTATCACTTCAACACAGAGTCTTGAGTCGCAGAATCTAGGGCTTGGCTACACGGAATATTTCCACAGAAGTGAGGCAACTGCAATTGAGAGGTCGTAAGTTAGCTCGCCTGACCGATCCTGACAGGTTTCGTACAACCTCCCCACATGGCGACGAAATGTTTGACGACGTACAAGCTGGAACTGGCTGAATGTTGCTATGCCCCAGACCAGTTGCACCCAGCGCGTCCCTGCTGATCGGCGGCATTCGAGACTTTCTGAGTGATCTAACAATTAGCCACATCTGTACAAGCTTCCCGTTTCTAACGCCCTGACTCCGTAGCTTATTAACTGTCGGCTTTGAAACTTCTAAACAAACTTTGTATAAGAATATATTTTGTACTAAAATTGCTAAAAAACTTTACCGCGCGACCAGTCAAACCCATATTATGTATAAGAAAAAGTATTTGGACACATAAATACACCTGCTTGCTACTAGCGTACGTAAGCAACTATATATATACATGTATATACGTGATGTCTAAACCCATACTTCGGATAAGAGGTTCCCAAAATCTTTAAACTTTAAATGTACCACTTGGACCGAAACAATCTGAAATTACAATCTGAAATTCTCGTCTTGTCTACAGCCTACGTACGTAATGATATATCCGAAATTTATTCTTTAGATCGAGGACTGTGGAATGAAATTTAAATAAGCTTTCCCCCAGGCCCTTATGCCTAAATTCGGTCAATTTACCAGAAGCTAGCTAAGTATTATAAATTGTAACATTAGGCCTGTAAAGTATTAGAACTCTCAAGGTTTAGGCTCCGACGCCTAGAGTCTATATTTCTTGGCACATTATCAGCTACATAAACCATATTGCTAGAAATTTTAAATTGATTGGAAATTTACAGGTTATTCCTCGATTTAATCCTAATATTGCCCAAATTAAGTAGTTAGTTATGTACCTAAATTCCACGCATGGTACTGGATAACGGATAAAACAGCGCAGCTATATTTCTTAACGGAAAGATTTCACTAAGTTACAAAAAAATCAGGCCGTTTAAACAATTGAAGCTTTTCAATTTCGTTTAAGTTCACTAAATTTAGATATGCTTAGATCATTAAGTAAACGTAATTTTCAGTTCGATACGTATATATTTTCTTTCAAGAGTCCGTTCCATTATAGAACCAGAATACAGACATACCACATAGTAATCCAGACAAGAAGACTACGTACTTTAAACAGTGAATTAATAGCATGGACAGCAACTATAATTTATCAGTTATCATTTTAAACTTTCGACATTTAAAGGTAATTAGCTACGTAAGTACTAACTGCCCTAGCATAAATAATTACGTAAGATATCACGAAAATTACTCTGTTCGGTTTATGAGAATTTTAGTTTAAACAAACAACTGTATATTGTTCCAAGGATTTTGCAAGTGCATAAATTTCCTTTCAACAAGTTTCAAGAATTTAGAAATGTTTTGTTGACGACTGTTCAACGAGAGAAGCACAAAAAACAAACCAATTTAGAAAGTAGCGTTTTCGGATTTGCAGGAAAGGGACCTGACGAAAATTAGCACTGAATTCTGAGCAACTCGTTAATTTTCTATGTTCTATTAAAATTACTTTAATCCAGGAATAAGCACATTTTAGAGTAAGAAACTGGGTGAGCTTAGGACAGTTTCGATAAAATTTTATAATTAATAGTTTAGTTCGCGAAAGCGGCTGAATTCGGAAATATATGTTGAGCCATAAACACATAAATTTAAGTTCGATACCGCTATATTGCAGTGGCTAAATTTAGCAAAAGCTATTCACTATTCACAGAAATAAAACGTAGTTACCTACTTCCGTCAGTTTCTATTCATCGCAAGGTTGGCGACACGCTGTACTGGGTAGTAGTGTTTTAGAACGGCCGGGCAGCCGGCGGCCGGCCGCCGGCCGGCCGGCGGCTTTTCGGCCGGCGGCCGGCCCGGCTGAGCGTCTGGCCGTCGGGCCGGTGGCCGGCCGTTGGCCGTTCGGCCGTTCAGCCGCCGGCTGGCCGTTGGCCGGCGGCTGGCCGCCGGCCTATCACAAATATTTGTAGATAACAATGCAATTTGAACAGAGCTACGAATATTTACAAAACAAATTCAAGACTGAATGTGAACTTTATCCAAGTAGATAAGGTAAAATTTGTTTTCATTGTCTTTGTAATGCATAATTCAAATATTTCGCAATTTTCTGGCTCAGACACTCAAAAATATGTGTTGCTAGCCGCCGGCCAGCCGGCAGCCGGCCGGCCGGTGGCCGCCGGCTAAGAACGGCCAACGGCCGGCCGGCCGGCCGTTGGCCGGCGGTCGGCCGGTGACATTTTTCGGCGGCCGGCGGCCGGCCGCCGGCCGGTTTCACCCGGCCGTTCTAAAACACTACTGGGTAGGTACTGGGCAGATCCTAAATTGGCAATATCAGAATAAATTTTGTTATTTTTAATGATATATACTACTTGCAAATTCGAAAAGTCGTTTGACATTTAAAGTATTCCGTGCTTATGATGATATTTTCAATGTGTTGTACTAAAAGGTTTTAGTTTATATCTACCATAAAATTTACTCGAAGAATTTGTCACTCTATTTTAATGCCACCTTTTATATGAAACAATTAAGAAATTTGCTAATCGTCCGTTGTGCGTTGGCAATAAATTGCAATAAATATTAAATCGAATGAATTAATAAAAATAAACTTATCTAAAATGTTGAACTGAATCGTATTGGCGGAATGTTAAGTGGGAATGAATAGGAAACACAACTTATGGTTTAAATGCAGAAAGCGAATGATTTGCGCAACAGCTCAGGGGATCAAAAATAGAATAAACTGGGTGAAAGCCTTGGTTTTGCGGAAGCTGTTCTTTGCCAACTGCGTTAGGCAACTGTTTCCGGTCCCTGGGTATTATCGATTTTCTACTTTCTCCGCCCGGGAGGGCGTCCTTTTTTGCAACAGGAGAGAGAATTATATAAAAGTTCAAATTTTAATTCAAAAATTTTCAAAATTGATGCTGTTTAATGGAATGATTGCGTTGGATTTAACGATTAGACAAAATTGTGCTTTAATTTTTAGTATAAATTTGCAGTATAATTTTTCGCTCAGAGTACCCCGTTAATTTGCAGAAAACTTGCCAAAAACCTAATTGCCTAATTTGTTCCCGAACAGTTTCTGTTCTTTAGGTGTCATTTTAATTAAAAAGACCAATTTGTAAAACAAAACTTGGATTTCGTGCCAGAATTATATGCGCAATGTTAAAAGATTGCCAAAAATTTTAGTGCATAGCTTACGTTTACAGTTGACTTTATATATTAGCCGCGAGCATTCGTACGTAGTTGTTATATACTTGCAGTGAAGATGCTCGTGCTTCCTTATCCTATACCATGTATTGTTACTGTACTGTATTACTGTGTGTTTGAAACAGGAGTTTCAACTTCTGAAGGGGTGAGTGATGTCACAGGTTTATAAATCCTAATCAAAGCACAGTTAAATTATTTAATGTTTCGTAATGGAAATTAATATTCTTACGTATCAAAATATCAGCTTAATTACACTCTATCTAAAGCAAAAGCATACGTACCTACCTAAATTCGTCATTTCTTCAAATTATTCTAAGTCCCAACTTTCTTATACTAGGACTTAACTTTCTTTCATGGGGCCTATGGTATTTTTCGAAGGCAGGCTGTAGTAGCTTTTGCGTAAGAACGAGTTGTGCTGACGTTTTCTTATTGGTTGCTGAATTCGAAAATTAGCATGACTTTGCTAGTTCTTGGAATTGAATTGTAATCGTGACAGTTGATGGATACTTTGTTCGAATTTTTCAAGTTTTTATGTTTCCTTTAATATTACGAAACAAGCCAGAAAGTATGAGTCAAAGCTTCGTCAGAGAAAGGCTTGAAAGAGACTGTTGAAAAATGAGTTGAAAAGGAAGAAGATCTTGAGATTGAAACAATTACCTTTTAAAAAGCTGGAAAACGTAATGACAGAAATGCATATGTATAACCAGTCATATGATATATATGCTATGAAGTTTAAGCCTTATGACAGCTAAATGGTTTTTTCTATTTCTGGAACTACATTCAATTTCTATTTCACTACCATAATTCCATACATTTTGGTAGCAGCAGCGTTTTCGGATTTTACCAACCTCTATTAGCTATGAGTACATCCAGTATCGATAATATTCCATGTGACAATTGCCATGCTAACATTCCCGAATCTATACAATGCGACTCCTGTTCAAAATGGTGGTGCCTACGATGTATAAACAATCAAGTCCCGGGTTCCCTGACCAACGAGTTGTACGAACGTCTACGTACGCTGAGCACACCATTTAATTGGAGTTGTTCTAACTGCTCTCCACTGACTTTGCCACAGCATCTGCTGCTTGATGCTATCTTTACGAGAGAGCAGTTGGTTAACGCTTTCCGGTGTGATCCAGAATCCCTTCAAGTCAGACGATTGCGATCCAATATTTCCACTCCGACTTCCCCTAATTCTCCTCCAAGTCCACGAACCGCGATGTTGACCCAAACCTTGTCCGCCCTCCCACCAAATCTCGGGTCAAGTCTACAACAACAACAACCAACTGCTTCCTCGAATCCAACTACACCTCCTCCAGATACCACGCAACTGATTCTTTTGCTGCTGCAAAATCAAAACGAGCAGCAGCAAGCAGCAGAACGACGACACCGAGAAGATTTAGAAAGAATGGAGGCCCACAGACGGGAGGATATGAATACCATGCGGCTCCTAATTCAGCAACTAAACTCAACTACTGATAGAGGTAACACATCTCGCTCTGCCAGCGGGTCGGATCAAGTACGTTCTACTCTAACTACTGCTAATAATACGGTAAGAACCGCATCTCTCCCTAAGCTACAGCTCCCAAGTTTCTCAGGAGATAGACTACTCTGGGCTAACTTTTGGGACTCATTCGATGCCAATATAAACTCCCGTGCAGATTTAAACAACAAGCAAAAATTAGATTACCTCTTGCAATGCTTAAAAGGGTCAGCATATGACAAAGTCAAGGGTTTTGGCTTGCAAAGTGACAATTACCCCGAAGTTGTAGCTACGCTCCAAAAGGCCTACGGTGACATTAATGACATAAAAATGGACCATTGGAAGGCACTGGGCAATATCCAAGCAGTAAAAGAAAATCTTTCCAATTTAGAAAAATTCATAGATGATGTACGTGCCCTTTCCATTTCTCTAAATCGCTTAGGAGTTGACAAAAAGGTTCTGGATGCTTATGTCCCTTTACTACTGGAAAAGCTTCCCACAGAGCTCTACAAAAGTACGTCGCAGATAGCAATGCTTAAAGATCAAAACCTCACAAACTGGTCCATCGACGATCTTTTAAGCAACCTTGAAAAGGTCCTCAAGTGGACAACTAAAGATAATCTTATCAGACGAAAAAGGTCGCCACTACTTCAAAATGACCAGCATTTTGACTCTGATTCAGCACAGCCGACAACAAATAGCACCGTAACTTTTATCCAATCTGCAAGTCAAAATCAAGCAACCACTACCAAAAACAAGTTTCCGTGTATATTTTGTAATGAAATTGGTCACTACAGCGATACCTGTTACAAAATCACTAATATAAATCAACGTGTCGAAGTGGCTAAAGCAGAAATGGTTTGCTTCAAATGCTTAAGAAAAGGACATACAGCCAAAGTTTGCAAGCGCAGAAACACATGCTATTATTGTAAAAGTACAACCCACAATTCCGCTCTCTGTCGCAAGAAACACACAGTCCAAGCTCAAACTACCACTCAACACATTACTACTCAAGCAGAAGTAGCGGAAGACACAACTTCAGAACACTCCATACCAGAACAACCATTGCAAGTACATTTAGCCACTTCCGAAGAAAACGATGGTATCATCATGTCATCGTTCCAATGTACCGCCACTGATCTTGAAAACAAAAATACCACTCAAATTCAACTCTATCTGGACACAGGAGCACGGTTTTCCTGTATCAACACTGAAGCAGCTAAGAAACTTGGTTTGAAACCTATAAAGCAAGTCACATTAGAAACTGCAAGATTTAACTCAAATACTACAGAAAAGATTAAGGCGGATATAGTTCAACTCCGCCTCCTAGGACCACAAGGATTTAGCTTAGAAATGAACGTCTACTCCATTAAACATATGACCCCATCGCTTCCACTGTATCCAATAGACTTCGACAAGGAAACATCAGCATACATCAAATCATTCAATCCAATCAATTATCCACCGAAGCTGCCCCTCAAAATCCCCCTTGATCTGATCATAGGTATGGACTACTGGCATAATCTAATGGGGCCACACGCAGTCAGTAAAGTCGTACCTGTGGGTCGGACAATGGCTATCTACTTCACTCCACTTGGAAAGATGCTTTCAGGAAACTACATGTCCCCCAAAGATAAATCATCGCGGCTCTCATTGGATCAAACGATGCCGATGTTTTATCTGGATACTAAAGAAACAGAGAAACCGGAGTTCAATCTAAAAAGATTCTGGGATCTGGAATCTGTCGGTCTGCCACATGCCCCAGAAGTTGCTGAACAGGAACACTACAGGAAGTTCAAAGAATCGGTAGTAAAGTCGGAAGGTCGATACTACGTGAGATGGCCTTGGAAAGAAGAAAATCCAGATATAGCTGATAACTACAAGACTGCCGAACGCCGTCTCTATGCGACATTACGTACCTTGGCACCGGATATCAGCGACACAACAAAGCTAGAAAAGTATAATGCTATAATCGAAGATCAGCTAAAAAAGAATATAATTGAACCGGTAACCGCAGACACAAGATCGGGACCTGTGGTACACTTCATAGCTCATTTCCCTGTTATTCGAAACGACCGCCGCACTACAAAAGTGAGAATCGTATACGACGCCAGCACCAAGACACCTAACCATGGTCCGTCACTCAACGATTTGATATATGTGGGTGAAAATTATCTCCAAAACCTAGTTGGTCTCATACTACGGTTCAGAAAGTCAAAAATCGCCATGATATCAGACATTGAAAAGGCATTCCTCCAAGTAGGCTTGCAGGAAGTGGATCGAGATAGTGTACGATTTTTGTGGCTAAAAGATCCTTCAAACCCGAATCTTCAAAAAAACATCCAAATCTACAGATTCACAAGGATACCTTTCGGTGTTGTCGCTTCACCATTTCTTCTTGGTGCTACCATCAATCATCACTTGGATCTGAACCCAGGAGCATTGGCCACACAAATACGGAACAACATCTACATGGACAATGTCTTTTTGGGAGCTGACGACACGGAAGAAGCAAGAATTGTTTATCGTCAATCAAAGGATCTATTCTCTAACGCAGCAATGAATCTAAGAGAATGGAGCTCTAACAATTCAGCGGTTATGGATTCCATTCCACCAGAAGACAAGGTAGCCGACCAAGAAGTAAAGGTCCTTGGAATTCAATGGGATACAAAAGAAGATGTCCTAAGATCAAGACAAGTTCTACAATTCACTGAAAGATTTACAAAACGCCAAATCCTATGCCATTTAGCAAAGTTGTTCGATCCAGTGGGGTATTTCAACCCAGTAACCATCAAAGGCAGAATTCTCCTACAACAACTCTGGAAAACAAAGATCGGATGGGATGACGAAATTCCAGACACCTTTAGATCGATATGGCAGGAAATCTCAACAGCGATATCCGAGGTTTCAACTGTGAAAATAAAAAGATACATCGGTCTCCATCCCACAACTCCTTGTACACTGGTCTGCTTTGCGGACGCTAGTCCGCTAGCCTATGCAGCAACAGTTTACGTTTGTCAAACACAACCATCATCAGTAAGCAGTTTTCTGTACTCTAAAGCAAGAGTAGCACCAATACGACCTACCACAACGCTTCCACGGCTTGAGCTGCTCGCTGTGGTTATGGCAGCTCACATCCTTACCTTTGTGGAAACTCAGCTGCAACAACCTGTCGAAGAAAGATATATCTTCACAGATTCCCAGATAGCACTTCAATGGATTGCAAGCACAAAGTCATTAGACCCCTACATTGCTAGAAAAGTAGAAAGAATTAGAAGTGTCAAAAAAGTGAAATTCGGCCATGTATCATCAAGTACAAACCCTACTGATCTTGCAACGAGAGGAATCGTTAATAACAAAGACCTCAACAAAGTTTACGCTCCAGAAGGAATTTGGCTGAGTGGCCCTAGTTGGCTACATCTTCAGCCTGAAGCATGGTCCGTGACATACTACAACCCACCAACGTCAAGTACAGTAAAGTCCATTCTGCCTATTCTCCAGACACCACTCCCTAAGGCATCTGCAGCCTCCACAGAAGGATTCTTAGGCATAAAGCCAGAAAACTACTCAAACCTACCTAAACTACTGCGAGTAACCTCTTACTGCCTTCGTTTCATACAAGCTTGCAAACGAAAAGCTATTCCGGCCACGATTTCTGTCACGGCGGAAGAAATGAAACAAGCAAGCACAGAGTGGATCCTTTCAGTACAGTCCGAGTTTTCAGAACACGCAAACTTACTACGAAAGAAACAGCACAATCAGTTCATCAAACAATTAGATTTGTTTCTGTGTGATGATGTCCTTCGATGCGGAGGACGGTTTGTCAACGCGCCTCTCGACTATGATCAAAAATTTCCCGTCCTATTGCCCAAAGGTCATGCCTTCACGAACCTGATAATACAAGCGGCGCACAAGGATGTACACCACTTTGGACCAAAAACAACGTTAGCCTATATAAGAAGAAAGTACTGGATTCCCCAAGGTCTATCACAAGTCAAAAGGATTCTAGGTAGTTGTCTCGTTTGCCAGAAGACAGAAGGTGGACCACTACGGCCGCCAAAGATGGCTCCCCTTCCCAAGGAGCGTCTGACCCAGGCACCGGCATTCACTGACACAGGAATTGACTACCTAGGACCTCTCTACGTAAAGTCAAGAACGAGCAAGCCCTGTCAAAAAAGATGGGTTTGCATCTTTACATGCTTTGCAACAAGAGCCCTGCATCTGGAGCTGGTATCAGATGCTTCAGCGGAGTCGGCACTAAATGCAATAAAACGGTTTATATCCAGGAGAGGTGCTCCCTTATCGTTCATGTCAGACAACGCAAAATGCTTCAAGTCGGCTTATGAGATGCTGACGAGTCACCTCGCACCGTTTCCAGCGTCTCAGAACTTGGAAAGCTACCTGGCCAACAGACAGATATCTTGGAAGTTCATCCCAGAGGCTTCCCCTTGGTATGGGGGCCTTTATGAGCGACTGATAGGGCTTGTCAAAAGAGCGCTACGGAAGACACTTTGGAAAGCGAAGGTAGAAGACGATGTCTTGAACACCCTTCTCTGCGAAATAGAAGGCACCTTAAACTGTAGGCCACTTCTCAGTCTTTCATCTGGATTCAAGGACTCAAGCACACTCTGTCCAGCCGACTTCATAGCTCCCTCGACGCGTTTGGGATTATCTTCCAACGACGAGACCCCAGAAGACCCATCTTTTGTGCTGGAGTCAAAGTCAGATGTCTTAATAAAGCATCACATGGCTCTTGCAAAAAGACTAGACCAATTTTGGAAGACATGGAGCACTCAATACCTCCAGGAGCTACGTGCGGTTCAAACGGCCTACTTCAAGCAGAGGAGAAACTATTAGTTGGAAACCAGCAATCGGGGCAACTAAAAAAGGGTTCCTGGGGTATTTTTACATAGGACACATCTGTCAAGTGGCAACCCTCTAGCTTGCATACTAAATGCTCTACAATTGCTGGAAAAAAATTTGGTCACGTTTTTGCAAAAACTACATTTATTATGATAGCAGCTCACTGAATAGCAGTTGGAAGGTTGTTATGCCTCGGACAATCGGCTTCAACGAGAACTTCAAATCGACACCCTTAGTTTAATTTTACGGCTTGCGTAGCTCAAGAAATCGTGAATTATTTGATTTCTGCAAAAATGACAAGTTTTCAACGCCAAAATAAGAAAATCTGCTATATGTCACAATAGAGTACAATATATCTCACAAGAGCTAGAAAGTTGCTTCCAAAAGCGAAGATGTAGAGCTCAACGAGGTCTTTCAAGTGAGAATAGTCACAACTATACAGCTGTTGTTCAACTAGTGTTAGAAAATAAGAAAATTTGGCGGGCCGGGCCGGGCCGCGGGCCGATGGGGTCCACGTGGGGCCATCCGGGCCACGTGGGCCGGACCGGGGCCGGAAATTTCTACGGGCCGAAGCCCGACGCCGCAAAAACGGCCCGCACTGTTAGGTAATGGATTTCAACTTGTTTTACGTCTAATTTTAACTTATTTTACGGCTATTTTTATGTCTTCCATTTTTCACAAACAACAAATAGCAATAACAAGTGGACAACTGGTCAGTCGACTACGTGTTTGGTACATATTACATTGTTACGCAGAATTCCACCCACACATTATCCATATGCAAATCTAAGCTGTTGTAACGCTGCTTGCAGGCCACAGGTGGATACTGCGGTTGGCCGAGAATACATGATGATCACTAATTACAGAATGTCCTTTATTCCACTAATAATAATAATAAGAAGCACGCCAGGACAGCCAAACCATATACCGATCAAACAACCCTGAATCAAATGGGTTAAAACCCGAATTAGTGCTCATAGGCGGTTTACACCGCCAGCCCACAGAGTTTGAATGAGGGATGAGCCAAGGTGCTCGGCAGCACAAGCATCTCACCCCTCTGGCTGTAAACGAGGTACGGGCTCCCCCCCACGCAGAGAGCACTTATTCAAGTTTTAACCCAATACTTGTCGTCCTATGAAGTAAACAGTACATTGACAGTAAAGTGTGGACGTCTGAGTTCAGTTCTCGTAAATTGTGGACGTCCGAGTTCTCAACATTCGCACAAACACAACAACTGGAGCATAGCAGTTCTGCAAAGGTGACCATTTCAAAGTTTGCAACACGGATAGGGAGTTAGGTTAAAATACACAGCAATACAATTATAGTGCCGAATTGGAGTCCTTCTCTTTACCAGTTATTACGACTACAGTATGAGAGAGAGTCATTCCACAAAGACTATTGCAGCGAAACCTAAACCTGTTCGATTTCTGCCCCCTCTACAGATTGGCGTTCCCTCTACCAAGTGTTCTGCCCCCTCATGCAGTTTTATGAAATAGAATAGGAATAGTCCACTAATGGTTTGATAGTTTAAACTATGTGCTAGTCTGAGAAAGTGTAATATTGTAAATTTGAAGAGTAAAATGCAGGCCAAATGCGGACTATATTCTGGAGCCTATTGAGAAGGCTACGCGTTTTAATGATTACTTGAGAACTGTTGACGGACGCTCTGTTCAGTATGCAGACTGTCCATGTTACCCACACACGTAGAAGAAACAAAGACTGTACACCAAGACTTTACACCTTTACACCTTTACACCAGTGGCGCTGCGAGTAGGGTACAGGTGGATACTGCGGTTGGCCGAGAATACATGATGATCACTAATTACAGAATGACCTTTATTCCACTAATAATAATAATAAGAAGCACGCCAGGACAGCCAAACCATATACCGATCAAACAACCCTGAATCAAATGGGTTAAAACCCGAATTAGTGCTCATAGGCGGTTTACACCGCCAGCCCACAGAGTTTGAATGAGGGATGAGCCAAGGTGCTCGGCAGCACAAGCATCTCACCCCTCTGGCTGTAAACGAGGTACGGGCTCCCCCCCACGCAGAGAGCACTTATTCAAGTTTTAACCCAATACTTGTCGTCCTATGAAGTAAACAGTACATTGACAGTAAAGTGTGGACGTCTGAGTTCAGTTCTCGTAAATTGTGGACGTCCGAGTTCTCAACATTCGCACAAACACAACAACTGGAGCATAGCAGTTCTGCAAAGGTGACCATTTCAAAGTTTGCAACACGGATAGGGGGTTAGGTTAAAATACACAGCAATACAATTATAGTGCCGGATTGGAGTCCTTCTTTTTACCAGTTATTACGACTACAGTATGAGAGAGAGTCATTCCACAAAGACTATTGCAGCGAAACCTAAACGTGTTCGATTTCTGCCCCCTCTACAAATTGGCGTTCCCTCTACCAAGTGTTCTGCCCCCTCATGCAGTTTTATGAAATAGAATAGGAATAGTCCACTAATGGTTTGATAGTTTAAACTATGTGCTAGTCTGAGAAAGTGTAATATTGTAAATTTGAAGAGTAAAATGCAGGCCAAATGCGGACTATATTCTGGAGCCTATTGAGAAGGCTACGCGTTTTAATGATTACTTGAGAACTGTTGACGGACGCTCTGTTCAGTATGCAGACTGTCCATGCTACCCACACACGTAGAAGAAACAAAGACTGTACACCAAGACTTTACACCTTTACACCTTTACACCTTTACACCGTCGCTCCTACTCCACTCTTAACATTCCGATTCCATTATTTTTCAAAGAAGCTGTCCTACTTTTTTTGAAGCTTTTCACTTCCTCAAACTAAATGTCTCTTGTGTTAATTTTGTCCACGTGCTTGATTTTGACATAAAGGTTTAATTTTACATGACCAATAGCAGGGAATCAACTAAACCAAATTTCATTTAGTTTGTCTAACAAGGTTTTGGATGTTGGTTACGTTTCAAATTAGCAATTACAATCGCGAGCAAGAGCACTGCGTCTTAAACTGCGAACGATGCCCCCTTACATCAATAACAATACCATCAAACCCAATTATATAAGCGAATGTTTTCATTCCAATTGTTTTGCGACAACTGTTCACATATAAAGTTTCTACACCCTTCTCATAGACGTAACTTAAAATGGATTAGGCATATCCAATAAGTAGCCACCATATAACAACCTTAAACACACAGATACCGACACATCTCAATTCTAACTTCCATTATGTGTAATTAATCATCTTAAGGTGGTGATTCCTTTTGTGCACATTTTGTTGGTTGACGGTACAAATCAAGATGAAATTTGATGAAACTTTCCAAAATAAGTTATTTTAGCATTCTAACACCATCCGGCAATCCCGCTTCAAAATTTGACGTCTCTGTTTAGGGCGGTTTTTGCCGATTTTTGACAATTACACTGTAGCTGTATAGCTATAATTATATTCATTCGAAAGATCTTGCTGAGCTCTACATTTTTGCCATTTAAAGAATCTTTCTAGCTTTTCGCTATCGCTATCTAGATATAGCCGATTTTCTTATTTTGGCGTTGAAAACTTGTCATTTTTGCAGAAACCAAATAATCCGCCATTTCTTGAGCTACACAAGCCGTAAAATTAAACTCCGGGTGTCGATTCGAAGGTCTCGTCGAAGCCGATTATCCGTGACATTGTAATCTTCTAAGTGCTATCCCGTACGCTGCTATCATAAAAAATGCAGTTTTTGCAAAAGCATGACCAAATTTTTTCCAGCGATTGTGGAGCATTTACTATGCAAGCTAGAGGGTTGCCACTTACTGGACGTGTTTTACACAAAAATACCCAGGGACCCTTTTTTAGTTGCCCCGATTGCTGTTTTCTAGCTAAAGTGATCGCTTGCCAAAGTTGGGAAAAGTAGGCAAAATCCAGGTTGCGCATACATTTTAGCTAATTTCTTTATAATGAAGAGCGATTTCATAATAATTAAAAAAGGATCCCCAGCTATTTGATAGTAGAATTGAATGATGTGGTCGATTCCTCACGAAAAAATTTACTTCAGTCTACAAAAAATCTGGAAAATTAAATTACTTCCAAAATGCAGTAAACTAATTTCCAAAACCTAAACTTAATTTCATAACATTCATTAAAAAGAGCAAATGTCAAGCTACATTTTGATATAAAAATGGCTTCTTAACTCCAATGAATGAATGAGTAATAAAAGTTCAAAGTTGATGTGTCCAAAAGGAATCACCACCTTAAAACAAAGCCATTGAAAATGCATAAATGAAATTTTGATTGTAGACTTGAAATTGCACCGAAATTTATTGAGAAATTGCTATTTACCGAGTAAAAACAACCCGACCCGGCCCGCGGGCCGGTGGCGGGCCGCCTATTTGTAATCTTGCGGGCCGGGCCGTCGCTGAAAAATCCGGGCCGGGCCCGCCACCGGCCCGCGTCACAACTCTATGCTCAACCTTCAGAAATTGGCAAAAACCGTTCTTAACCGAAATCTTGAAATTTTGAAGCGGAATTGCGGGGAGGGTTTTAGAACACCAAATGAACTTATTTTTGGAAAGTTTCATCAAATTTCATCTTGGTTTGAGCCGACAACCAACAATATGTGCCTAAAGGTGATCACCACCTTAAAGCACCCCAGTTTCGTTGCTTTACGACCTACCAGTAAGTTGCAGTAGACAAAAATGTGTGATTTTTTGTTAAAGGTTTAACAAAAAAATCACGCGTTAACCAAAATATCAGTGGCGGATCGGATCCCAGAGAGCAGCTAGCAATGCTGTCTCACTAGTGTTGGATTGAGCGCACTAGATAACGTATTTAAAAGCCAAAACCGCTAACCTATTGTTCCAACTTGGGCAACTGATGGCCGAAGTGCCCGTCACTGATGGCCGCCGGCAGCGTCCAGTTTGAGGTCTGGTGGCTCTGAAATGCCGTTTTAAAGGCTAAAAGGGTTTCTGAGTGATTATATATAATTTATTTCCAGGCATTTTGGTAGAGAAACTTAGGACTTCATATGTTGGTGGGATATGTATATATGACCTACGGTCAAGTCACCTATGCCGGAGCCTCCAGGTACCAACTGGACAGTCCGAAGTGGCTACAAACACGCCCTAGGGGAGTTCTAGTGCTCAGAATTCAAATTTAGCACTAGTTTTTAGGTAGAAAATAGCAGCCGAAATTAGAACTTCGGTGAAAACGAACGGTTTTGAGGTCAATTTTGGGTACCCTCACTTAAGGTGATGATTCCTTTTGGGCACATATTATTGGCTGACGGTTCAAATCAAGATGAAATTTGATAAAACTTTCCAAAATAAGTTCTTTTAGCATTCTAACACCCTCCGCGCAATCCCGCTTCAAAACTTTGACGTCTCCGTTCAGGGCAGTTTTTGCCGATTTTTGATAATTAGACAGTAGCTGCATAGCTATAATTATATTCATTCGAAAGATCTTGTTGAGCTCTATATTTTAGCTTTTTGAAGCACTTTCCTAGCTTTTCTCTATAGTGAGATATAGCTGATTTTCTTATTTTGGCGTTAAAAAATTGTCATTTTTGCAGAAATCAAATAATCCGCCATTCCTTGAGCTACGCAAGCCGTAAAATTAAACTAAGGGTGTCAATTTGAAGGTCTCGTTGAGGCCGATTATCCGTGATATTATAATCTTCTAACTACTATCCCATACGCTGCGATCGTAAAAAATGTAGTTTTTGCAAAAACATGACCAAATTTTTTCCAGCGATTGTGGAGGAACTACTATGCAAGTTAGAGGGTTGCGACTTACTGAACGTGTTTTACACAAAAATACCCAGGGACCCTTTTTTAGTTGCCCCGATTGCTGCTTTGTAGCTAAAGTGGTCGCTTGCCAAAGTTGGGAAAAGTAGGCAAAATCCAGGTTGCGCTTACATTTTAGCTAATTTCTTTATAGCGAAGAGCGTCCCCAGCTATTTAATAGTGGAATCGAATGATGTGGCCGACGCCTCACGAAAAAATTTACTTTAGTCTACAAAAAATCTGGAAAATTAAATTACTTCGAAAATGCAGTAAAACAAATTTCATAAACTAAAGTTAGGTTCACTGTATGCATTAGAAAGAGAAAATGTTAAGCTCCATTTCGATATAAAAATGGCTACTTAAGTCTAAGTATAGAATGAGTAATAAGGGTTCAAAGTTGATGTCTCCAAAAGGAATCACCACCCTAAGGTGGTAGTACCACTACCGGGGTGGACTTTGAACAGATGCTGTGAACTAAATACTTAATGAATCGGCTTGAAATTTGGCAAATTTGTTCTTTATCATGTTTTGCATCAGATGAGCTGATCTACGACGCTGCGGGGACTGGCTTGCTGTCTACACAATAGGAAATGTATTAAAAGCTTTAAATTTAAATATCTCCTTCAATCCTTTATGAAATCATTTGAGGTTTTCAGTATATGGTTAGTTTACATATACGCTCAGGCAGATTTTTAGTTTTTCGTAAAAGTGAGTTTTCCGTTTTTTAGCGTGTTTTGAAAATTTGTAAATTTTATATCTTGCTTAATATTGCGTTTTTTAAGAACCAAGAAAACGGCCTGAGCGTATGCTGATGGAAAACATATTTACAAAATTTGGTCCATTTTGACTGAAGGAGTGACGAGAAAATCAAAAACAAAATTTCTGTAATTTTTCATTGTTTGCTTTGGTTTTCGAAATTTCCAATGCTTTCAAGCAGCTGCAAAGTGCTTTCTACTAAATAATGCACATAAATAACGCAAAAGGAACCGTTAAAACCCAATAGAATTAATTTTCGGATATACAGTTTTTACTTTACATTATGTGTGCAAACGGTCAACGTAATTCAGCTATATCAGCTATATATCAGCTATTCAGCTTCAACCGCTTGTAACTTTTGATAGAAACCACGTACTGAAGAGATATGCACATCATTTTAAAGCGCTTTTTGCGCTCTTTCACGTAGTTCAGTAAAATTTAATATACGAAGCTTAAATAAAATTTTAACTATTTGCGCATGCGCAAAGCCACGATGGTAACTAGCCAATTGTGCACTCTCTGACACCAAGATTTTGCGCAAAGATAGTTTGCCAACCAGTTTTGCTTTATCCAATGTTTTGTCAAGATTGCTTCATCCATGGAAAAATTACGTAGAAAATCCCGGTAGTGGTACTACCACCTTAAAGGTCTGCCCTGAACGCATGGAGAGGGCCTAGGGGCTCAAACTCACAGGCTGTAATGTCAAGATGAGTGGCTATCGTCATGGAAAAAATTGTGTCTCTGCGGCTTTCCTATGATTCAGGGTGAGGTGATCTTTTTGTTAAAATTTCTGGTGATTTTTGGGGGGAGGGGTAGAAAAATTTTTAGGGGGCAGGGTAGGGAGACAAGAAATTAGCTAAAATGTTTGCGCAACCTGGATTTTGCCTACTTTTCCCAACTTTGGCAAAGTCCCCCAAACCTCCCTTCAAAAAATTTTCTATTTTTATGCCAAAAATCGCATTTTCAGCCATTGCTAATGCCGAAAAACATTAATTAATTTTAACATTAGACAGTGTTTTTAAACTCGAAAACTTGATTGCCAACATGTTTCTGAGTCCATAATACGGTCAATATTGAGTCTGGAAGTCCATAAAACCGTTATAAACCTATATTTCTCGCGTAATAAACACGTTAAGCCAAACATTTGCACTTTTTTGAAAAATTTTGCAAAATTTACTCTAAAAATACCCAAATACCCAGTTGGGGGGGCCGGGGGTCCCCAAAAATTTCTGGGGGGTTTGGAAAAAGGGCGGGGGAGGTGGTTGTCCCCCACTCCCCCCTCCCAATTACATCTATGCTTCTACTCCCCCCCCCCTGGCTTACTTCTAGGCAAAATTTTATGGGGAGCTCGAAGAAACCCCCCCCCCCCGCCATCGATGGGGGGGGGCTCATAGGTGAACCAGGCTACAGTTTGCCCCCTGTGAGACCCCCCCCCACGGAGAGGCCAGACCCCCCTCCCCCCCTACCCGACCTCAACTACTCCCCCCCCCAAGCCGAGCTCAAACCCCCCTCCCCCCCTAAAATTGGGTCAAAACCAGGTAAAAAATGCAAAATTTTTGAAAAATTTTTTGCAATTTCTGAAAATTTTTGAAAAAAATTCGAAAAAATGGCTATAAATCACATATAAAGAGCTAAAGATGGTTATTTATAGCAATTAAAAGGTAATATACGCAATTATAAACCACAATCTGGGCTAATTTAGGCATATTTTAGCACAAATTTGTCAATTTTCAAGCCCTATTTTCGCATACGAAAACTATCGACAGAAGCTTTTGAGTATGTTTTATGTACTGTACATCGAAAAAGGAGCATTTTTAGCCAAAAAACTTGGGTACAGTTTAGGGGGGTCCCCCTCCCCCAAATTTCGGATTTTGGTGGGGTCCCCCGAGCCAAATTTGGACCTTCTACTCCCCCCCCAACCCAAACAGGTGGTACACCTATGGGGGGGCTCCACCATAGGTGTAAGGTGGGGATGGGTTGGGGGGGGTAGCACCCCCCCCCCCCCCCCCCCCCCCTCCCCCTTCAACCCTCCCCCAAAACTTATTGGGGGGGGACGTCCCCCCCCCACAACTCGCGCCGAAGCGCGAAAAATGGCCAAAAATTGGGTATTTTTAGGGTAGATTTTCAAAAATTTTTCAAAAATGTCGAAATGTTTGGCTTGAACTGTTTATTATTATGAGAAATACACGTTTTTAACTGTATTATGGATCTTATGACTCAATATTGACCTTATTTTGGACTTGGAAACATGTTGGCAATCAAGTTTTTGAGTTTAAAACCACTGTCTAATGTTAAAATTACTTTATGGTTAGATGTTTTTCATCATTAGAAACGGCTGAAAATGCGATTTTTGGCATAAAAAATGAAAAATGTTTTTGGGGGGGGGTGGGGGGGGGGTCCGGGCCCGTGTAACGGGGATTTGGGTTGGGGGGCCCCTCCCCCGAAATTTTGGGGGGCCCCCTTTTTTGACCCCCCCCCCCCCACCCCCCCCCCAAACCTCCCCCAAAAAATTTTTTCTATTGTTATTTCAAAAATCGCATTTTCAGCCATTGCTAATGCCAAAAACCTTTCAATTATGAAGTAATTTTGACATTAGACAGGGGTTTTAAACTCGAAAACTTGATAGCCAACATGTTTCTAAGTCTAAAATAAGGTTAATATTGAGCCAGAAAGGCCATAAAATCGTTAAAAACGTGCATTTCTCGCAATAATAAACGCTTTAAGCCAGAAATTTGGACTTTTTTGAACAACTTTGCATAATTCACCCTAAAAATACCCAATTTTTGGCCATGTTTTGGCCAATTTTTCGCGCCTTCGGCGCGACTACCCCCCCCCCCCAGTTGGGGGGGGCCGGGGGCCCCCAAAAAAATTTTGGGGGGGTTTGTAAAAATGGCCGAGGGGTTACCCCCCAATTACACCTATGGGCCCCCCAGAAAATGTTGGGGGGGGGAGCCTCCCCCGACCCCCACCCCAAATCTCCGTTACACCTATGGGCTCCACCGAAACTGGGGGGGGGCATATTTTTGACAAATTTTTAGGTTTTTTGTGTAAAAAATGCTAAAAATCGCTAAAAAACAACTAATTTTTTGAAAATTTAGGCGAAAAATGGTTACAAATGGCAATTTTTGGGGTTATGGGGGAGAGGTCGGAATTTAGGGGGGGGGCTCCTCGAATGCGGGGTGGGGAGGGCGCCAAATTGGGGGATTGGGGGGGCCCCACCCCCCCCCCCCCCGGTAGAAGTAAGCCAGCCCCCCCCCCCAACCCAAACAGGTGGTACACCTATTCCCCCCCCCAAATCTCCGTTACACCTTATGGTAGGGGGGTCTGGCCTCTCCTTGGGGGGGTCTCACGGGCGTAGGTGTAAGGTGGGGGGGGGGGTAGCCCAGCCCCCCCAGCCATTTTTTCAACCCCCCCCCCCCCCTAGAACTTTTTGGGGGGGGGTGGGCGTAGTCGCGCCGAAAGCGCGAAAAATGGCCAAAAATTGGGTATTTTTAGGGTAAATTTTGCAAAAATTTTCAAAAAAGTCCAAATGTTTGGCTTAAAGTGTTATTATTCCCAGAAATACACCTTTTTAACTGTATTATGGACTTTCTGACTCATTATTGACCTTATTTTGGACTTGGAAACATGTTGGCAATCAAGTTTTCGAGTTTAAAAACCATGTCTAATGTCAAAATCACTTCATAGTTGAATGTTCATTGGCATTATAAACGGCTGAAAATGCGATTTTTGGCATAGAAATTGAAAAATTTTTTTGGGGGAGGGTTGGGGGGGGGGGTCCTGGGGGGGGGGGGTTGGGGGTCTCCAGAGGGGGCCCCAAAAAAAGTTGGGGGGGGGGCCCCCCACCCCAAATCGCCGTTAGACCTATGCTCACGGGGGGTAAGCTGTAGCCTGGTACACCTATGCACAGACCCCCCTCCCTCCCCCCGTGTGTCTGTTGTCAAATTTCTCAGCGCGTTGCGTCACTCAAAGCATCGTTGCGTTACAAATTGGCAAGTGAACTAACCTTTCTTTGCACAATATTAATTTTCATGTAAAAGTTTTTTCTGGAAAAAGTGTATTCCCCTCCCCGGAAAAATTTTTCAGCGCCCCACTTTTCAATTTTGCATTTTTTGGCCATTTGTCGAAATTTCAGAGGTCCGAATTCTAGGCGGGGAAGGGGGTGGTGTGCCCCCATCACATTTCTTTGGTCGACCACCAACCTTCCAAGATTTACGTCCCCCCGGACCCAAAGTTTCAGGGAAACTATGAGTACACCTATTATCAATCTATATATATATATATATATATATATATATATATATATATATATATGTTATAGGTGTTTGTGCAGGTTCCAGTTGCACAATAATGTTCTATTCTAACTGTTAGCTGCTAAGCTTTCTAACTCGAATGTGATTATGCTTCCGTCTGATGGTGCTTATTTTGTATTCGTTTACATGTACGTTATAATACTTGAGTTGTTTTGTCTGTGTTCCGTCGATTCTTAGATTTTTATAAGCTACAATCATAGTTTGGGCATAGGTGTGTACCTGGGGGTAGGGCCTGGAGGGTACCCTCTCCCCAACTGGACAAGTCCCGACCCCAGCCTCGAAATTTTGGAGGCTGATCCCACCTCCAATGTCCAAATCCCAGATTCCACTCTCGAAATTTTGGCTTACTTACTTTTTGGGGGCTGAAATTTTGGGGTTGCCTCAAAATTAGAAACAATTCTAAATTCTTTGCAAAAATTGAAGTTTTTCCAACAAACGACCAAAAATGTTGAAGTATTTCTGAAATTTAGTTGTTAATACCGTATTGTTAACAAAATCGCTACGTCTACGTGTTTTTTAAATTTTTGTCGAAAACTTTTTATTCCCCAAATTTTTCTGGACCAAATGCACACCCTGCCTGAAACCGGCTGACCCCACCCACGCTAATTTCTGTTACCTCCACACCCCCACCCCCAACTTTTTCTCAAGGTACACCTATGGTTTTGTGGTTTATACGTGTGCTTCTATCTGTATCTGGAAGAGGACGTGAATCGTTCACGATTACAATTAGTGCTGGGCACCGGATTTTTACTCTATTTTCCGTTAACGAGTATAGCAAGGTTAATAAAAAAAATCAAAAATCGAATTTTTGCTGCCATTTTCGCAAATGAAGTCCGATCGAAATAATTTTGGTATGTATATATCAACTAGTAATGACCTTCTTTATATACGGTGCAAATGTCATGCCGATAGCACTTGTGTAGCGAAGGTAATAAAAAAGTTTTGATTTTTTGTTAACGAATTCACAAAAAATCACGGGTTCGCAAAAAATCATCCATGGATCAAATCTCAGGATACAGCTAGGAACTTTTTCTTTTCACGGATAAATACAGCATAGTCTATAGTGTTATTATGTAAACGAATTGGACTCCCAAGTTTCTTTTGGGTAAGCTTAACTTCGAATTTCGGTGCTCGGCCCCGGGTCCAAAGTGGCTACCATGACCAATTTTCTTGACACTGTTTATTGACTCCAGGAAGGCTGAGGATCCACTTGTTTGGTGTTCTATTCCTCTACTAAGCACAGCGCAAACAATTTGACGTAGTATCGCATCTGGACTGGTCACGTGACTTGGCCCAGGGACACGTGATCGAGGTCAGGGTCACGTGACTGCTCAACAATTTTATTTCAAGGCCCAGGAAGCCTAAAAACTTGCCTATATAGGGTTTTTGGGGGCGCAGAATTCACATTTGGCATTGGTTTTTATGTAGCTTTAGCCCACATATGTGATCCTGACCTCCCCATGGGTCCGGAGGGTCGGCGTCATGACTAACAGCCGGTCAGTGGGCCAGAGGGGGATCTAAGGTACCTTGTAACATGTGAAACATAGATTTTCGGGGTCGCTGAGCTCGAATTTGGCGTTAGTTTTGCTGTAGCAGCCACCCTGCACCTTTTTACAAAAGTTGGGGCGATTTTTTTGGGAAAAGGTTCGCAAAAAATCACCCGCCGTGGGCCAGCCCAGAGGTCATGGCAAGGTATCCAATCTATAGCTAGATAGTGCAGAGTGCGGACATGTTTCATGGATATGGGAAAGCTAAGCGAAGTTCGTAGTGAGTAATAGCGAAATTTTCAATTTTGGTCCGGAGTTGTCTGAAAGTCGGTTTTGGGGTGGGTCATTTTGGGTACCTTGGTCGAAGGAGTCGGGCCTCGGCGGTCAAACTTACATACGTATGTTAAGGTTGGGACATCTGGCTATTACCACGCCAAAAATTTTCCAGCTGCGGCTTGTTACTAATCCTGTAGGTGGGTGATTTTTTTGCGAATTTTCGGGGTGATTTTTTTTTGTTAACCTTGCTATAGTGTCAAAATTCTATTTTTTGTCCAAATTTGCGTATATATATTACTGAATTGCAATCATTAAGCCAGGCCACAATCAGATTTCAAAAATCTTTTAGGACAAATTTTCGCGAATAGTTTTTGAGAATTTTTCGTTATAAATTTGCTCATTTGATTTATTTGGAACTGGAAGATTTAGCTCAAACTGGCTGGCAGTGAGCAGAAGTGACATTCTAAACGTTACATATTTTAGCAGATCTGCAGGCTGTCCTCCTGCGGAAGGGAACGATAATGAAACTGAAACTTGTGGACTTCTTGAGGGATCTGGTTCCAGGTATTCCTTAATGGTGTTTCTGGAAACATCTTTATCCTAGGATTGAATTTCGACCTTCTACATAGTTACTTTCTAATGTCCAGGAACAGGAATGTTTTGTAACACTGGCTGGCTGTGAAATGCAATATGGCTGCCTAGAAAACGCGCGTCTGATGAGGATGGTGCAGAATTTGTATGTTTTTATTTTAAACTTGTTTTTTGTTTTTATTTATTTTCAGGTTGTCCGTTTTGTGTACCAGTGCTTGACCCGACTGCATAGAGGCGGCCACGGATGTGCTCAGTCGTCACATATCCGTCTCCCAGCTCCTACCAAAATACAGTGTCATCAAGCGAAATCAGCTAAGCTTTGATCAGTAAGCTTTTTTCTTTTCGGTCACACACATTTTTACCTTTAACTATTATACTATACTAATATGACGTGTATTTGCGCAGTAGGATGATATTATATGCAAGCTTATCAGCCCACTCTGCAACACACAGGGGGTGCATCCAGGATTTTGAAAAGGGGAGGGATCGAGCCGAAAAAAATTTTTGTTTTCCCCAAACGCGCTTCCGCTAGGGGATTGGGAGGAGGGATGTAAACTACAACAATTTTCAACAAAGTGTTCCGTGTTGCTGCACAACTGAGGAGATTTGGGAATAGTCATTAGCCCACGCGGAGCCCCCCAGAAGTTGAAAAATTTTTATGGGGGAGCTCGGAGAGCCCCCCGTAATATGAGCTATAAAGGAAACTTTGCGGATTTGGAAAAGTGCTAATTGGGCAAGCTGAAAAATTTCGAAGTCCGAAAATTTGAAAATAGTCTAAAAACGGGCAAAAACAGCGTTTTTCGGCCTCGGGGTGGTACCCATATACAGTAAATCGGGGTCGCTGAACACGACAAGCATATCGCCGAAGCCGACGGATGTGACCCTCGGGCTGCATGGCGCCCGTGGTTGCTCGCCCAGGGTCAAAGTTGGGAAAAGTCCCTAAAAACGGCTATTTTTGGTCTTTTGGAAATATAGTAAATCGACTATGCTCGTTTCAATGGGCATATTGTCGAAACCGACGGAAGTGACCACTGGTCACTACGGTCTAGGTGGCCTATTGACCACTGGTCAAACCCCCTAAAACATAGTTTTTCGGCGTTTTGGTTGGAGGCATATAGTAAATCGACTATGCTCGTTTCATTGGGCATATTTTCGGAACCGACGGAAGTGACCACTATTCTAGGTGGCCTATTGACCAATGGTCAAACCCCCTTAAACTTCGTTTTTCAGCGTTTTGGTTGGGGGCATATATAGAAAATCGACTATGCTCGTTTCAATGGGCGTATTGTCGAAACCGACGGAAGTGACCACTGGTCACTACGGTCTAGGTGGCCTATTGACCACTGGTCAAACCCCAAAACAACGTTTCTCTGCGTTTTGGTTGGGGGCATATATAGTAAATCGACTGTGCTCGTTTCAATGGGCATATTTTCGAAACCGACGGAAGTGACCACTGGTCACTACGGTCTAGGTGGCCTATTGACCACTGGTCAAACCCCCTGGAACAGCGTTTTTCGGCGTTGTGGTTGGGGGACCTTACACTACCAAAAATTGGATAAGGACAAGTAGGAAAAATGCTCCTTGCAGTCGCATGAAAAAGTTAATATGAGCTATTATGGCCAACATTTAAACGTGCTGAGGAAAGAAAGAAGAAAGAAAGAAAGAAAGAAAGCCTTTGTATATAAAAAATATATTAGCCATTTCATTTGCGTCAATGTGAGCCCAAGAGAAACGTAGCGGCTCATGTTAGACGTTTACATCTTGTCCTCTACTTATTTAGATGTTGGCTCATATTAAACATTTTAAATCTTGTCCTTGTCCATTTAAAGAATTTTGTCCACTCTTTGATTGAAATTTATGTACCTGTTGTGAAGTGTAATAAGAATGCGTTGCCGTGGCCAAATTCTCTGAAAAGGTTATATAGAAATAAGATTGCGGCCCCCTCCCATCGAACTTTAAAAATTATTCTCTAACTAAACTTATTTTTAATAATCGAAAGAAGTCTTGCAAACAACCAAATTCAAAAAAGTTTTTCAAGTATGCGAATTCTAAACTTAAAAATAAACCTGGTATTCCTGTATTAAATAAGAATGATGGGACAAGAGCTAGAAACGACCATGACAAATGTAATGTGCTAAATGAGTTTTTCTCTTCTGTGTACACTTTAGATAATGGGAGAGATCCGACTGTTGTTCATGAATCCCAAGTTATTTGTGATAGTTTCAGTTTTGATGTTGTCACTGTTTATGAAGCTTTGTCTAAGATTAAACCGACTCTTGTTAGAGGCCCGGATGAAATTCCTTATATTTTTTATAAAAAATTCGCGGCGGAACTTGCTTTTCCCATATGGTTTATTACTGATTTTGCTTGCACTTCTGGACACATCCCACAGGATTGGAAAGATGCAAATGTCGTGCCAATTTTTAAAAGTAAAGGATCGAGAAACCAACCGGACAACTATAGAGACGTTTCGCTAACATGTGGCGCGGCTAGACCTATAGATTGGATTTTAAATGATACTTTACGATCACATTGTTTTAGTAATAATCTAATTGCTGCTGCTCAACATGGTTTTTGTAAGGGAAAATCGACTGTTACAAATCTGTTGTTTTGTGTAGATAAATGGACTACTGCTTTGGATAATCGTTTATGTACAGATGTGGCTTATATTGATTTAAAAAAGCGTTCAATTCAATTTCACTGCCTAAACTTAAAGTTAGATTGCAAGCCTACGGATTTCAAGGGGTTGTTTTAAATGTTGTATCTTCTTTTGTGAATGGCAGACGCCAGAGAGTAAAGCTGCATGACGCCCATTCAGGTTTTGTAGATGTAACCAGCGGTGTTCCTCAAGGCTCCGTTGTCGGTCCAACTCTGTTCTTAATATATATTAATGAAGTTTTGAATGTATTGGGTTCTGTTAATTGTGCTGCCTATGCGGATGACATGAAACTGTTTGCAGTCGGTACTGATAGAAACTTAATATTAAGCTCTTTGCTACAAGGTTTGTTTGAATGGGTTGAAAACTGGCAACTGTCGGTCTCATGGACGAAATCTTTTATTTTGTATATTGGTAGACAAAATGAGAGAAACCCTTACATTTTTAATGGAAATACATTGATAAATTCTGATGGATGTTCCGATCTGGGTGTGTGGGTTCCTCAAAATCTAAAGTTTGGAGTGCACATAAATCGCATTGCGAATAAGGCTTTGTCTGTTTTGTCTATTATGTTACGAAGCTTTACTTCGGATGACTTATCAGTGAGAATTAGATTATACAAAGCTTATGTATTACCAATATTATCATATGCTTCGGAAGTTTGGAATCCTTGGCTAAAACAAGATATTGAAAAGATTGAAAAGGTTCAAAAGAAATTTTGTAGTTCGTTTTATGAATTTAGGCATTTATCATATAAGGATCAGTGCGAAGTTTTGGGTTTAGTATCTTTGGAACTAAATAGGTTGATGACTGATTTAACTTTGGTGTATAAGATTGTTTATGGACACGTTGGAATCTCTTTTCAGTCTCTGTTTTCGTTATCAACTAATGTACGTAACACACGGGGCCATTTGTTTAGGCTAGAGAAACCAAAGTTCTCATTAGACATTCGAAAATATTTTTTCGCGAACAGGATAGTGAACTCTTGGAATTCTTTGCCCGAAAATATAGTTTTAGCTAAAGATTTGAAATCTTTTAAGGAGCTATTGTTTGAAAGCAGGCACTTGCTTTTGCGATATCTCGTTGTTTATAAATGGTAGGTTGGAGATCACATTAAGTTGGTTATATGACTGCCTGTGTTTGTAACTTTCTCTGTCTTATGTTAATGGTATATTTTGTATTTGAGTAAATCGATGTACCGTCCT
>JASAND010016419.1:0-21696 GCA_030248195.1 Trissonchulus latispiculum | reverse complement strand
TGGTTGTCTGGTTCTGAGAGCTTCGCCACCTCCACTGATCTGTCTAGCTTGTCCACATCTTCAGGGTCCCGTAGAGTTCCTCGTTCCACACTCCCACCTCAGCCGCGCATTCCCACTATCCAGTATGAGTCGGGTCCCCCTGCTGAATCCTGGCTCTTGCCTCACCAACGAGGTCCTGAGCGCCTTGACCTCCCACTGCCTGATTCACTGCGCCGCTGTTTTCGGACCACCAAGATCTACGTCGCTCCAGGCACTACTGCATTGTTCGCTCCTGGAAAGACGGTTCGTATCCTCGAACCGGAGGTAACTGACATGTGCACGATTCTCTGTACAAATTGTTTTTGGCGGTATTCTTTGTCTTACCATGGTATTCCTACACAGATTCGCGCTGCTCCCCTCTCCCTTCTCTACGCGTCCTCCCTCCCTAAGTCGCGCCTGCAGTCCCGCATGCCTGCTGACTATAATGTTGAGTATCACTGTCCTAATCGTTTGTGCTTGTCTGAACGTGTGCTTGTGTTAAAAGCTCGTCTGGGGTGGAATCGCTGTTATTGGACCACCTACCATGTCCCCAGCACTGTTCGCATGTTTTTGGATGCTTTGCCCCGTGTGCACCCTGAATTGCTGCCTGACTTTGCATGCCCTGACTTGTAACTGTTTGCATGTTTCTGTTTCTGTGTCAGTTGATGTGTCCCCGTAAGATCTGATTTCTAGTGATTAACTTCGGTAGATCTTGTCAGCCTTGTCGCGCTACCCAGATAATTGCCTCATTCCCTACTGTTTGACTCCCTTATTACGAGTTATGAGATAACTTACGGGAACGCACGCATGTTTGCATGTTTATTGTACGTACTGCACTGATCCGGATTTGTTGAAATGATGCTTATCCAATGTATTAGCTATGGTGGGTACTAACTGACTAAGAACAGCTGAAAGCAAAACGACCAACATTAACTCTAACTTGGGCATTTGAAACGTAGAATGTAGATACGGATTTTGTCTAACTACCTGTGTTTGGACTAACTGACTTTCAAATGGAACAACCGTTTTTGACAGCAAATTGGAATTTTGGAATTGGTTCATAATTACTTAGATACGTAAATATGTATAGTTAATCGACTGATCGTACTATTCATGTTTTTGTTGTATAGGCTCTGTGTTCGCTATGTTTTGACAAATCGCTTCATGTTCGCTTCTTGTTATGTTATTATTTGCATCTTGTTTGGACACAATTTCCTAGATATTTGGTTTAATTAGAGCATCACGCAACGGAAAGACTGTAGGCTAGAACTTTCATCAACTTGATTAAAAGGAACTTAGGTTTAGTTAATTATGAAGAATAAGCACGAATAAAACTTGGAAGTAGCAGTTACTGTCCGGCCCGTGCTATGTCTGTACTATTTTTAGCTTGATATTTTTCTTTGAAGCTTGGCTGCCTTCACCCTTCCATCTGCTTGGACCTCGTTCCGCACCTTAACCAAGTTTTAACTAACACTTGTTTTCTTTGGCTTAATTTTTTAATCTTTGAATACTGACCTACTAACGCCTCACACACCTACACATCGGTTCTTGGTTGAAGTTGATTAACCCTGTTGCAAGGAAACTAACCTGATAGATTTGAGAGATGCGTGTTCCAAGCTGATTTCGACACATGAACACCGCACTTGCACTGCACGTACTCACCTCGTTTTCCTTGTCCTTGCACACGCTGATTTGCCATTTGTCCTTTTGCTTTGGGTTTATTAGCATATGATAGAAAGGAGTTGCAGACTTTGAAATTTATTAATCGCGTGTGCTTTTAGCTTGTTTAATTGAGTTGCTTATTTGTTTGTGTTCGCTTATAGGCTGTTTTGCTAGCAGTGGCTTTTTCATTTTTGGTTGGTCCGTGGTTCGATGCTTCCGGCGATCTGACTGGTCCGCAGATCAATGCCCCGGTTCATGATGTCATCGGCGACGGTGTTCTTCATCAGGATAGCTTCCGGTCCTTGGAAGTCTGCCAACCGACCGCGTACTTCACTCGCGGCCGTATCTACCCATCCTCACCCACCTATCGACGAAAACCGTGCAACACTCACCTACCTTACTGCGTTTCCATTGAAGCCACCTCTGCCCACCCACCTGCTGTCGATGCCCCGGCCAATACGTCTTTTGGCGCCCCGGAAGCTCTGATCGATGCGGACTATAACCGATCACCTTCCAGCTCCACCTTCAATCCTGATTTCAACCTTTCACATCAGAGCTCTGACCGACGTGGACTGAAACCGGTCACCTCTACTCTCCTCTACTCAACATCGCTGCACCATGCCAACCAACTATCTACGACACTCTGGAACAGAATCTACCACTGTTATGGACCTATGCACCATTATGTTTGTACATAGCTGTGTATGCCTGTATTTGTTGGCCATTTGCACCGTCACCATTTGTGCCTGTAATCGTCCCTCCCCCTAGTGAAAGATTACCCCATTTTTTGCGGGAAGGAGTGTGAGGGAAGCACAAAAAGTTGAGCTAAGGCAGGAAAGTTTTGAGTTGGCTTTTGCTGTAAAGTTGAGTGATTGAGCATTCTGATTTTAAGATTGAGCCCCTTTTTGGGAGCTGTGTCTGATTTTAAGATTGAGCCCCTTTTTGGGAGCTGTGTCTGCTGTTTTGAGCCGTATGTCGAGCTGTGTCTGCTGTTTTGAGCCGTATGTCTGTGTTCTGGCTTTCGTGGTTTGTGTTTGTGTCTAAAACAGTCCATGTGTTCAAAACAGTTCTGAGGTTGGTTATGTAATGTGTTTTCCTATTTTGCTCAGTTGGACCAGTCTTTGTTCGTTAAATTTCTAAGGACTCTTTTAACACTAAAAGGGAAAAGGGATCTTAAATCAAATTTTGTTAATACTTGAGCAAACTAGTTAATTGGGGTGTTTCTGGCAATTTAGAGGTTACAACTTATCTTTGGGGTTAATCGGGATTAACTAGAATTTTGCTGGAACCTCAAAAGTCCTTGGGCAAACCACTTTGTCACTCAAAATTACGTAACTTTCGTTCACACAATACAATCGCCTGGCATCAAAAGAAACACAAAGATTTTCCGACTACAGTATCCAAAACTACACGTCACGCACCTGGGAGAGTCGAGAGGCGGAGCTAGAGTTTTGACTGACAGGTCTCCCCCATTCTTCCAGTCAGTCTTGGGTTGTTTTTGGCTAAAGTTCGGTCGGTCTGGAAGACCTGTGTGCTACCTACTATACAGGCCCGTTGTGCCTTGTTCTGACTGCTGTATTGGCTTCTCGGTGCCGTGAACCGTGTGTCTTGTACCTGTTAGCGCGCCCTCGACTCACCAGAAACCCCTTGCATTTCGTCTATTAGCTGTGCCATTTTCTCCGCCGAAGCATCATTTCCCTTGTCGGATCATTTTCCTCCAACCCGGATCTCCAAGGTAATAACAAGTTGCGGAACTGCCAGGCCATTGTAAGTTAACCGGTACACACCAGCGAAGTTTAATCATTTTATCTTGAGAGTTCAAAAAGAACCAGAAACACACTAAAAGGTCCACATTGTCTAGCCTATTGACTGCGGTCTCTTTTGTCCTTTCTATGCAACATTAGTTCTAAAACTGCAACCTGAATTGTTGTGAATGCTTAAACCTCCAACTGTAAGCCATAATTGTAGATCTTTCATTCGACAAGCAATGTGCACAATTAGTCTGTAATTTTGAGTAATTCCGTTCAGTATTCTATGTTTGTATTGATCCACATTACTTGTAATTTTAATAGCTAGCTGCCGAGTTGTTCAATGTGCTAATTATTTTGACGAGATGTATGCAATTGTCTAATTTTTGTGCTGCCCCTTTTGACGAAATTATTAATGGAATTAAGTATTTGAACTGTTTCATTAAATCAACTGTCTCTCTACAGATCGAACAAATAGGGTTTGAGGGACCATTAACTAGTGCTCTCACGGCAGAATCAAGTTCTCAGATACGAGTAATTTTACGTGTTATTAGTAGGCTTTAACCAAGATAAGTGGAAATCGAGGAGTCCTCTCACCAGCACTCTCCATTGTGTGAATTGAGTAAAACCTAGGAATCCTGGGACTCTTTACTTGTGCTTGCTGCGGCTATTGTGGTAGAACGGTGGGGGAACAGTCTAAATTGCCCCTTCATTGATCTACAACTTAACTTGAACTAGACCCGTTTTATCACATATATTTTCAGCATTCGGTCCTTCTGATGACGTCTTAAGGTGGTGATTCCTTTTGGTCACATAAAGTTTGCACCATTATTACTCATTCATTACTTGGAGTTAAGAAGTCATTTTTATATCAAAATGTAGCTTGACATTTTCTCTTTTTAATGCATGCCACGAAACTAATGTTGCTTTTCAAAAAGATTTTTAATCTATTTTAGAAGAAGTATAATTGTCCAGATTTTTTGCAGACTCAAGCAAATTTTTTCGCGAGACATCGGTTATATCATTCGATACCTCCATCAAATAGCTGGGGACGATTTTTTATTTATTGTGAAATCGATCTTCGTAATCTAATCTTATAGAGAAATGAGCTGAAATGTGTGCGTAACCTGTAGTTTGCCTACTTTTTCCAGATTTGTCATGCGATTACTTTAGCTAGAAAGCAGCAATCGGGGCAAGTAAAAAATCGTCCCTGGGTATATTTGTGCAAAACACATCTGTAAAGTAGCAGCCCTCCAGCTTGCACGGTGAATGCTCCACAATGTTTGGAAAAAAATTGACCGTGTTTTTGCAAAAACTACATTTTTATAATAGCAGCCTACGAGATAGATGTTGAAAGACGATCATGCGTCGGAAAATTTGCCCCTATGATACCTTCAGATCGACGACTTTAGTTTGATTTTACGGCTTGCGTAGTTCAAGAAATGTTGGATTATTTGATTTCTGCAAAAATGACAAGTTTTCACGCCAAAACAAGAAAATCGGCTATATCTTACGGTAGAAAAAAGCTAGAAAGTTGCTTTAAAAAGCAAAAATGTGAAGATCAATGAGATCGTTCAAATGAATATAGTCATAACTGTATAGCAGCTGCCAAACGTTCAAAAATTGGGAAAACCCATTCTGATAGGAAATCTCGAATTTTTGAATCGGGATTGCGCGGAGGGTGTTAGGACGCTAAAAGAACTTATTTCGGAAATTTTCGTCAAATTTCATTTTGATTTACGCCGCCAACCAACAATTTGTGCCCAAAAGGAATCACCACCTTAAGCAGTAAATGAACTTAAAAGGGTAGACACGACACCTTCCGTTTCAACAGCTTTTGAGTTAGGAGAATCAAAAAATTTAGTACAGGGCAGAGCAGTAAGTAGGAAAATTTCATTGAATTTATTTCTTTTAATTTATTGAATAAAGTCTTATTTCAGTTTCAATCTCGAGCAACTTACTTGGTTCTCCAGTAACAACACTGAGACGCAGAAGTTCAGGCCCTGACACTTGCATCATCTCCCATAAGGCCATGCTGATAGCACGAAGAGTGGAATAAGATGATACTAAACATTACAAATTTGTAAAAACTTAAGTCGTGCTTAATTTTATTTAATCTTACACCATTAATTTGTGTATATGAAGCTGCCCTCAGCTGTTCTAAAACAGTGAAAGTTTTTTAACTTGTCTTCATCCTCATGCTGTAGCTGAACCTACCCCAATTATTCCTGACTGTTTTTAAATCATTAAAGAAAGTTAAAATTTTAAAATTCAGGTATAAACGAATTTATGATTATTTCATCAAGACACTCAGCATCGAAAGACACTCAGCGTTTTAAGAGTTGCACTTTACAAATAATTTCAACAGCAACTCTGCTACCTATTACTACATGACATACCCAAGAAAGTCCATTTGTGACCTTTAAAGTCGAGCAGAATTTGATGTTTGGAAACACCTCCTCCAATCCGCCACTGTTGAAGATTTACTGTCTTTTGCGATTTGAGTATAGCTTTTGATTTACTGTCTAACACTACTGCCTTTTGAGCACTCAGACACAAAAGGCACGTTCTCTAAAAGTACAAAATCATTAATGATTATAATAAAGCTTTCTTTTAGCTTGTAACTTGGAGTTTCTGCCAACATACTAATTAGTAGTTTAAAAATGACCCATCTTTAATAACTAAATCAAAATTAGCTTCAAAAAATCAATTTTATAAAAATCACACATAGATCGATATTACTCCACCATCCTATATTACCTAAATTGAAAACTGTGCTGACCAACTAGAGTAAGTTGGTATATTGATAAAAGTTCTGATAATCAGTGATAATAGGTTGGCTTTACCTTTTTGATGCTTTTTCTGCGATGCACTTCTTTGGCTACGAAGACTTTGCAACCATAAGCAACTAGTCGTTTGCAAGTTTGTATGTAAAGCTGCTTCATTCCAAGCTCACTTTCATAAACTGGGGCATGAAACAATTTTCTTTTATGTTCCTACAAAGATAACATTCTATAATTCTATCAAATTAAAACTAAAAGTGAAGCATTCTGCTTCCCAAGGTTTTAAAAACTAGGAATAAGCAATATTAGAAAGCTAGAAAGTCAAAATTTGAGAAATAAGTTAGAAAGGAGTTTTGATCCCTTTAGTGTTGTGCCGTGACTAATGACTATGATAAAGTAGTACGAAATGTATACTACCTATATACAATAAGATGAATAAAAGAACGTATACAATGTTCGGTACTGCTCATGCTTTCTGCTCTGTTCGCCTATAACTCTTCCAATACTTTTTTCAAGCAGGACGGTAAATTAAGTATGCCAAGCTTTGTAGTCGAAAATAGTTTAGCTTTATCCCGATTTATCTTCGACTTAAAGAAATTCTGGATCGATTAAACCGTGATATATTGAACGGAACTTATGAGAAAAATAATTTTTAATTTAGACAGAAAGACAGATTCTTAGTTGCATCTAATCTTGTTCATTGCAGGTGACTCCCATAGCCCCAGGCCCAGTGTAAGAAAACTTTAGACAAGCATAATTTTGACGGAGTTTTCATGTCTATTATGTCTGGGTGCAATTTATATAGAAAATGACATTTTCTGTATCTTGATCAAAAAAGTGACATTTTCTGTACCTTTATTAATCTGATTATTCGAAGACTGTCGCAGTAGCCAGGAGGTAGACATTGCGCAACCATTTCTTGATTGAAATAGAATTCTCTTCGCTCAATGCAACGACTGCACCAAGAAAAGTAGCGGATAATACAATTCGTCGGACGCCGACGTAGTAAAGGATTGCTAAAATACATAGATATTCTTTAGAGTTACATAAAATGCTTGGCTAACAAAAAAGTTAAACCTTAAAGCGGATTTCAATTTAGGTTTTTGTGGTCCTAATTGTTTTAATATGAAATTCAAAACCGGTTTTGGTTTCTCTTATTAATAAAGCTTAAGGATCCAGCAAAAGTGTGCTCACTGCGAATGACGTCACGTCACCAACGTCACGTCACGTCACTCAACGTCACTTATTACTTTAATTAATTGTTGCTGTCACAATGCTTGCTAGTTTCGTACTTTTCATAATAAGAGGTTCCGGCAATGTTTCCTTCCACTTCCCACGGAGTTACAATTATCTTTTGAGTCAATTCTCTGACCAGTCCAAACTGTCCTCGATAAACCTGATGTTGTTGGCTCAGGTGGCGCCGATTGTTTGGCCAATTTTCTTCCAGTCTCAGCTGTATGCTAGCAAGAGCTGCGGCTTCTTCCCTGGTGCAAGGAAGTGCGCCGGTAAGGATTTCTTCCAAAAGCTATTAAATAGCAAAATTCTTATCTATAGCTGTTTGTGTCGTTTACATTAAATACAACTAAGAAAACTAAGTTATGTATTAAATCGACATGAATTTATGAAAATTAATCAACGAAAATCATTACTGAAAAATTAGTTAATGCGATCCTGCGATAGGTATACAATTACGTGCATGCAAAACGATAGCAACGTGTATTGTGTGAAGTAGATAGATAGATAGTCTACAACAATATTTATTGAAATTGCCCACCAGGTCTTCAGGTCTAGCATGCCAAACCAGTATAACTTTCGTCCACACAGTTCTGGCTTCCTGGGCTCACTACTTATGCTAAAGTTCAGAGCATTAAGAATTTAACTTTCAGTAACTTTAAAATTCTACATTACCATATCCAATGTTATTAAATGCTAAATTACAATTACCCGGAAATATTCCTTATTTATTTTTTCTTCATCACTAAGCATTGGTCCACTTTCTCCAAGCTAAAAAAGAAGAGACATGAAAACCGAAGCAGATATAGGATATAAGTTTTGCTGAGAAGGAATACTACACACCTAATCTGCGCTATAATTTGTAGAAGCTAATTGGAAAAAACTAAATGAAAAGGTTGTTTTGGTTTGCAGTTGAAAGTCTCTCAAAAGTGCTTTTTGAAGAAGCCAGATATGTTCAATTTTCCAGCTACGTGGTTAATTTAGTGTCACCTTCTGATGACAGTTCCAGTCCGACTGAGTGCAAAGGTAGCCAACGCCTAACGGAAAGTGCCTCTCACAAAAAAAGGAAAAATAAGTTCCAGTTCTTTTCACATCATAGGAAAGAGCATCGATAATGTTATAATGTTATAACTCATGGAAATAGCTTTTATCCACACTTTAAGTTAAAGTGATAATAATGATAAGTAGTTAGCAAACTCAGCTTATTTTGGCTAATTAACCAATCGATGATGTACTTGTATTGCATGTTTATGTACTAGCTAGCTAGAAAAGTTAACTAATCGACAGGCTGTATGTGCAACAATTTTGCGAGGTCCGCTCAGGTTCACTTTCTTTGCCCGCTCGACCGGCGAGTGGACGCTTTCAGCTAAAGATTAGCACGGGCCGGGTTTTTTTCGGTCCGCCAGGCCCGTTGGGAACATTTTTCGGCCTGACCGGGCCTGCGACCTGCCGAAATTTGGCCCGGTCCACCAAAAGAATGTTCCCAAAATTGTGGCAACAAATTTCTTAATAAGTTTAATCTTACAACATGAAAAAATAAATTATATTGAGAAATTGTGATAATTGAAGTGATTATTGACTTTAAAAAGAAAACCTAAAAACCTTAAATATATGCAGACTGTTTTTGTGCTACTACTTTGATATCATTACAGTTGAAGTCTAGAACCAGCAGTCAAATATATATCTTTTTATTTGGCGCACTGGGTAGGATATGAATGCTTTGATTGGGTCTCTGGATAACTTCTGTCCAGACCAGGAGAGATGGACTTCCTACTTAGACCGCATGGACCAGTTTTTTCTGGCAAATGAAATTGTTAATGAGAATAAGAAGAAAGCTATCTTCCTCACCACAGTTGGAACATTAACATACGGAATCCTGGAAAATCTTGTGGCACCCAGAAAACCTGGAGATGTTGACTTGATTGAACTGCAACAAAGGCTTAAAAGTCACTACGAGCCCACCCCTCTGAAGACGGCTGAGCGATATAAATTCTACCACAAGAAACAACAAGATGGTGAAACAGTGGCGGAATTTCTGGCAGAATTGCGCAAACTAGCTACTACATGCCAGTTTGGCGAATTCCTAGAAGAAGTGCTATGTGATATCTTTGTATTTGGTTTGCGAAATCAAGCCATCATGAAGCGATTGCTGGCCGAACAAGACCTCACAATCCAAAGAGCCTTCGATTTAGCGCAAACCATGGAGTTCTCTGACAAAGGTTCCACTGAGATACACCAAGGGAAGATTTCTGAAGTTCTTTCCTTAAACGAAAACCAGAGAAAGAGTGGTAAATCTTACTCCAAACCTTCGGCACCAGGTAACTGCTATCGATGTGGTGTTCCAGGACATTGGCCTAACGAATGCAGATTTAAAGGAGAATATTGTCGCCGTTGTAACAAGAAAGGGCATATTTCAAAGGTTTGCCAGTCACAACTAAAGAGATCAAAGAATCAAGTTTCAAGCCGCAAAATCAATCCGCAGAAAAATTACTGTGTTGAAGATTCCGAAAATTCAGATGATGAAGGTTCAGCACCTATCTGCCATGTATACTCTTTCCGCAGTGATACAGCACCCATTCTAACAAAATGTAGAATCAACGGAGTTGCCGTAGAAATGCAAGTCGACACCGGAGCTGCAGTAACGGTTTTGCCTCAACACCTGATAGCAAAGATGAGACCGCGTTTACAAATAGAGAAGACAAAGATACGATTAAAAGGCTACAACGATTCTGACATTCCGGTGCTTGGTGTAGCAGAAGTCGAAGTACGTCATCAAGACAAAGCATACAAGAAAATGCCTGTTATTGTAGCTACCAATGCAAAAAGACCAGCTCTTTTAGGCCGCACTTGGCTTAAGCAGATAAAGCTAAACTGGGAGGAAATCTTCAACTTCCAAGTTTCACCGAACAATGAAAAGCCGCTGAAGAAGAAAATTGATCCTCTTTGCCAAGAGTACAAAGAATTATTTGAAAAGAAGTTGGGAAAAGTCAAAGGTATGCCAGTTCAAATCCGCATCAAACCGCATACTAAGCCGAAATTCTTCAGACCCCGTACAGTACCTTATGCTATGAAAGAAGGTATAGAGAAAAGTATCAACAGGGATATTAAAGACGGAATACTGGAGAAAATCAACGTTTCAGAATGGGCAGCACCGATTGTCCCTGTTATGAAGCCGACTGGAGAAGTGCGCGTTTGTGCCGATTTTAAGGTAACCATCAACAAAGATTTGATTGTCGACCAGTTCCCCATTCCAAACCCAGAAGAACTTTACCAAATCCTGTTGCAGGGGAAGGCATACACGAAATTAGACTTGGCCAGAGCGTACAACCAGCTCGTGTTGGATAAAGAAAGCCAATCTTTGTGTGTTATTAACACACACCTGGGCTTGTTCAAGTACAAAAGGCTACCTTTTGGCGTCTCCTCGGCTCCTGCTGTGTTTAATCGGAAGATGCATGAAATACTCACTGGATGCCCGGGAGTGGTGTTCTTCTTCGATGATGTAGTTGTCACCGGTTCCGATGACAAAGAGCATGTCGAAAATTTGCGTGAAGTGTTTAAAAGATTGCTTGCAAATGGTATCAAGCTTGGCTGGGACAAGTGCGTCTTTGGTGCCCAATCCATCCCGTATTTGGGATTATCAGTTGATGCTAACGGAATTCAACCTTTACAGAAGAAAATTGATGCTATATCTGCGATTCCTGCCCCAAAATCTGTGCATGAACTAAGAGTTTTCCTGGGAAAGATAAATTTCTATGCCCCACTAATTGCAAACCTCGCCGTAATTGCAGCTCCACTTTATCAGTTGATGAAGAAAGGAAATCTGTGGGATTGGAGTAACGAGTGCCAGAAGAGTTTTGATAGCCTAAAGGCAAAGCTCAATGAGAAACCCATTAGAGTTCCGTATGACCCTAAGAAAAAAATTGGTGCTCGCCTGTGATGCTTCCCCATTCGGGGTTAGTGCCGTCTTATCTCATCTGGAAACTGATAACATCGAAAGGCTAATAGCTGCAGCGTCGAAGACTCTCAGCGTCCAGGAACAAAAGTATGCCCAGATTGATAAAGAAGCGCTGGCAATAATATTTGGTTTGAAGAAATTCTACCCCTACCTGTTTGGAAGACATTTCGTCTTGATTACAGATCATCAACCACTCATTAAAATTATTGGTCCCTATACTGGGATTCCAGCCTACGCTGCAAATAGATTACAAAGATGGGCAGTAATTCTTGCAGGCTTCGATTATGAAATAAAGTATCGACGTTCAAAGAACAATTCAAACGCTGACTGCCTGTCACGATTCCCGACTTCTGCTGAAGTGCATACTACCAACATAATCGACCGAGACACTGAAGGTATCGACCTGATACATTCGGATCAGCTACAAAGTCTGCCAGTGACAGGAACCGACGTCGCTAATGAATTAGCCGAAGATTTTGAGCTAAAAAGAGTGTTGGAATACACCAAAAATGGTTGGCCGACCCATTTACCTAGCAATGAAAAAGATCTGATGCCGTACTTCACGCGTCGTCAAGAAATCACAATTTCCAATGGCTGCCTGTTTTGGAATCAGAGGGTTATCATTCCAAAATCTCTGCGCTCCAAGATATTAACGGAATTGCATTCGAGTCACACCGGGGTGAACAAAAGTCAAACCTTAGCTCGACGGGTTTTCTGGTGGGCTGGGGTCAATGATGATATTGCTAATCATGTCAGCACTTGCACTGAATGTTGCACTACTAAAGATAATCCTCCATCGCTAGCTAAAGGAGCAACATGGCCCGTCAACAACCAGTTTTGGTCAAGAGTACATGCTGATTTTCTGGGTCCTGTGAAAAAGAAAATGTACTTAGTTCTTGTGGATGCCTATTCTGGATGGCCGGAAGTTAGTGCAGTGGCCAATGCAACTACTGGCGAATCTCTCAAGCATCTGAAAGAGATTTTTAGCCGGTTTGGATTTCCAAAGACCTTGGTATCTGACAATGGGCCAGCGTTTGTATCAAAAGAATTTAAGCTTTTCTGCCGAACCAACGGAATAACTCTCATTAACACCCCACCGTATCATCCTAGCTCTAATAGTTTAGCCGAGAGAATGGTGAGAACGTTCAAGGATTACCTAAAGCGGAGTCAGCACGGAAGCCCAGATATTCCCTTGTTCCTCCTGAACTACCGGAACACACCAAGTCCAAGCAGCAGACTTACTCCAGCGGAACTGGTTCTAAAACATCCAGTCAGAACACGACTGACAATCATGACTGAAGATAACCATTGGCTGCCTGAGGTACGATCAGAAGCAAAGAGACAATTTGAAATCAACCAAGCAGTTTGGATACGGAATTACCGATCTGGCGAAAAATGGGTTCCTGGTGTCATCGTCAAGAGGCGTGGGTCCGTTGTGTATGGTGTAGCCGTAAAGGATCAATTGTGGTTCCGCCATGTCGACCAGCTGCGTCATCGGCACGGTGGCGCGGTTGTGCCTACTGACCCAGCTGACGACTGGTTGCAACTGCCGAATTTTCCAGCAGCAGCCAGAGCCCGAGTTATTGCCGATCCGCGTAACCTCGCTGAGCTGGACGCAGGACCCAACGTCTTTGCTGACGCTGCCCCAAGACGGCCGCAAAGAGACCGGAGATGTCCGCTGAGATACAATCCTACCACCGGACAATTCTACCGTCAACAAGTCCCGGACTATCGCTGTGATGACTTTTGATTTTTAAAAAAGAAAAAGAGAAATGAAGTGATTATTGACTTTAAAAAGAAAACCTAAAAACCTTAAATATATGCAGACTGTTTTTGTGCTACTACTTTGATATCATTACAGTTGAAGTCTAGAACCAGCAGTCAAATATATATCTTTTTAATAATACTGTATCTCGTCAATAAAAATCCTTTCCACGGAAATACTAGGAAATAATAAATCATAAATTCTTCAAAGTACCTTACGTTGTTGTCGAATTTCTGAGAGATTACCCAAATCGAACACAAAATTTTTATACATTTAAAAAGGCCTCGTTCTACGCAACATAATAATATAAACATTATAGCTGTACGACGTTCCTAGCTCAACTTGTAGTATTTGGTTAATTTGTCGAAAACGCAAAATTTTGAAAAATGACAGTCACCCTACCCTCCCCCCCGATATTTCGGCCTTAATGTTTCGAGCATAGTGCTAGTTTAGTACATTAGGAAGCTCTGACTGTCTTACTATTGTAAATTCTATAGTAAATTCTTGATAGCATAAAGTTAAATTTGAAGTTTCTGCAAGCTTCATTGTTCCTAAAAAAATCAGTACAATAATTTCAGCAAGAATATACCTTAACGTTGATGGTTTCAATGATCTGTTCGCTCCAGATGACAGTTTTGACGTCTGGCCTCGAAGAAAGCCGTTTCAAAAACTCGTCCGTTTCGGCCAGCATAAGCTGCATTCCTGGATGGTCCCGACCGCTCAGTTTAAGCAAATTTAGAAGCAAATATTTCAGGGTGGATACAACAGTCGGCATATCGGTGGCTTCTACCGTAGGCGACAAGGCTATGGAAGCTAATCGACTAAATCCTAAGCCAAGACGACCACTAAACGTTGAACTTCTACGTCGTGAATTGTCTACAACTAAATAGGAGAATGTGTAGGGATCGTCCCCCGAAGCAAGGGAGGGACTGGGAGAACGATGGAATATACTGCTACTCCTGGAACTGGAGGTCTCATTGGATGAGCGTCGGGAGACGGGGGGCGGTGTCAGAAGCGGCATATGGGCCGAGTCGGGACTGTCCAATCGATACCCGTAGGAGTATCTCGACATGGTACTTTCGCGACGTTCGTCAATCTTAATCTGAGGCAGGGGCGAATAGTGTGGATGAAACTTCTTGGCTGAGCCAGGAGGATCACCCACACTATAGGCCATTCCGCGCTGCTGAGTCAGACTTCCACCCGAATGACGCTGCTGTGGGGGCAGCGTCAGTGAACGAGGGATGGTGCTGTCCGTACTGCAGCGATGACGTGGGAGGTTCTGAAGTTGACGCTGCAGTTCCAGCAGAGCTTCTGAGTCAGAGCTCCACTGAGAAACGGATCCTAGGCTTGTTTTCGGCCTTCTTCTTGACGAGCCCCGTCTTGGCTTGCGGCTGAAAAATGGCTGAATCTTTGCCACAATCCGACTACCAATACTCCGTATGGAGTCATCCACACTGCTGGCACGAATAGTTTGTGAGGATGTTTCTAGAGTACTTTGACAGCTTTTCTTCTTTGGATTAGGCGCAGTTCTGGTTACTTTCAGTGAGCTGGTTCGCCGGAATTGAATTTGTCGCTGTTTAGAGTTTTCCAGTGTGACAAGCGATCGTCTATCAAAGGAGGTACTCTTGGTTACTGGTGCCTCGATAAGAGGACCATTGGAAAGTAGTGATCCTCGGTGACCCCTGCTTTCCTTTTGCACAATACTCAGGTCCCACAAAAGCTTGTGCTTAATCAGGCGCATGATTATCAAAGGATCAAACAGACAGCTGATAGCAGGAACGAAAGTATCCATAGGCAATTTGTTGTCTAAATCATCGATCGGATCAGACAGAGCTGCTATAAATTCGTCAACCTAAAATAGTAAAAATCTAATTTTTAAATAATCACTCAAACCAAACAGACGACAAACAGTAAACACCTTCACGACGACTTCACCATGTTTACTTTGAGCAGGAAATCATGTACATATGTGTAGTTTTGTAGGGTGGTGTATAAACGTCGAATAAAATAGTATTGATATTTAGAATATATGTCGCAGTAAAGTAGTACATTTAGTGATGTACTACATCCCTAGAAAATTTCAGTGATGTACTACATCACTAGTCAAGTTGTACATCGGACTTCAAAGGTCTCAAATGTACAACTTTACTGACAAATTTCAGTAATGTAGTACATCACTGAGTGATTGTCAGTGATGTAGTACATCACTAAAACGTTTACAGTAAATCAGTACATTTATATATGTTTGCTTCCTGTCTTTATGCTATAGAGGGAGAAAATTTACAGTCTGAAGACCTAAGGCTATTGACAAGATCTAATTCCAGAAATTTAAACAATAGAAGGAACAGGTTACAGAACAGATTTTAGGATAATTTTGAAAACTAAGACTGCCGATTTATTGCGGTTTTTCTATTTTTTATGGCAATTTTGATATTAAAATAGTAGTTATTAGAATTCAAAACTTGAAAGCTGAGTTTGGCTTAAGCAATGCACATATATATTTGACTTTGTCAAACTTTGTCAAACTAAAACTTAAACTTATTTAAACTTAAACTCAATTTAACAGTTAACTGTTAACATAAACATAAGCTAACATAAAGATTTAGCTAGTTTAAAGTTAAGATAAGACAAGATAAGTTAAGATAAGTTTTAGCTAGACTGGCAGATGGTAAGGTTCATAGTTTTTTCATTTTAATTTTAAAATTAGAAAAGGGCTGGGAAAGTGCAATAATCTACAATTACAATATGTTTCAGATCACCGCACAAATACTTTGTTTAAAACGTTAAGTCTTAGTAAGTGGAAAACATTAAAGATTTACAGCATTTATCAAATAGAAATAGTGTATTGTTTAAACCAAACTTAGTTTTCAAAATTATCCTATAGTAATCTGTTCCTTCTATTGTTTAAATTCATCTAATTAGATCTTGTCAATAGCCTTAGGTCTTCAGTCTGTAAATTTTCTCCCTCTATAGCATAAAGACAGGAAGCAAACATGAATGTACTGATTTACTGAAAACGTTTTAGTGATGTACTACATCACTGACAATCACTCAGTGATGTACTACATTAATGAAATTTGTCAGTAAAGTTGTACATTTGAGACCTTTGAAGTCCGATGTACAACTTGACTAGTGATGTAGTACATCACTGAAATTTTCTAGGGATGTAGTACATCACTAAATGTACTACTTTACTGCGACATATATACCTCCGAAATCATTTGAAGCACACAGCCTTCTATCGAGATAAGCCTTTTGGTATTTGAGATTGTGAGAAAAGGCGGTACAAAGCAAGCCATTTTCATGTAATTGTCTTCCTGAGGTTCTTCGTTGCTGACAACGCTGTGTTTTTGTTCAACTGAAACACAAGCCATCTTTAGTTATATTATATATTATTATTTAGATTATGTAATGACATATTGGTACGTACATATGCATTCATTTTATAATTAGGCCTTTGCTGATAAAATCTATTCAAAATTGATAATTTTTCGTAGTGCACCTGGAAATTGAAATATATTGACCCTGTTGCCGACTCTTTCGCCCAGTCCAACGTAAACCAGGATTCTGGCCGCGTGATGCTTTACATAAATTGCCCATTTCGTGGAATGAGGCGTATAAAACCATTCGTCCGAAGGCAGAAGCAGTTGAATAAGAGCTTCCTCAATTTGAAGAACTTGCAGAAGGTCATGTGTTGATGGATTTAAGGCTATTAACGCTACGGCTTGGAGTACGAAGCAAAGAAGATGCTGCAACAGACAAAGCGAAATCCATCATCCATTTCAACAATTTAGTTTCTACTATTATGAAGTAATAATTAAGCAACTACTAACCGGATATTAAATTGGATAATATAGTGTTGTGAACTTCAAAGAACATTATAGAAAAAACCTACATGTTATAGTTATGTCTCCACTATTACTATCCAGTACTATTCCTCGCCCACAAATATCCACACAATACAATCTAAGCCTAACAATTTACAAGTATAGCTTACAGGATCCTGAGTGCAATCTAATGCTTCGATCAATATCTTAAGATTGGGTTCGGTGGAAAGTCTGTCCCGAAACGTTTTCCAGTGACATAGGAATAGGAGCACTCTGGCCGACAGAATCTGCAAGCAGTGTTCGGAGCACTGACGCCATCTGTGTCTTGGAGTACAGCAAGGCTTGGTAGGCACTTTATCATCATTCTTCCGTTTGTGCAATGTCATTGCATTATGCAATGTTGCAGCAACTAAACATAACAAACCCAGAAATTAAACGCCAATTATTACACATGTTTTTAAAAAATGTTATAATAGCCATCGAAGCAATGCATTACTACAAAATAGTATTGTTACTGTAGGCCAGCTACAAGTGGGAACAAATAGTAGACCACATTCGCGGAGAACCATCGTGGATTGTATAACTGTTGGAAGCAGTCGGCATTTGAACATGTAAACAGCGAAATTAGCAACAGGTAATAGAGCCCAAACAGATAAAGTCTCCTGATTCATTAGCTATCCATCTGACACTGTCAGTAATTACCACTAGCCAGGTACTTTATAGAGGTGAGTTTTGGGTCACTGAATGAAACTTCAGAGGCAAGGAATCCTATCCATTTGCTTTACACAAATTTTGATCGGAAAATTAGTGTTACACCCTGCCCCGCCCTCACGCGTATTTCTGGCAATATAGTTTACGTACTTGCTCTGGGATCAACACTGTAAAAGGCTGCAGAAAGGTCGGCATCATCTGAAAGATCAGCCGCTTTCTTTGCTTGAATCTAAAAATTAAAATTTAAATGTGTACGTTATCCATTAAAGACATAGTTTAAGCAAATCTACAATGTGCTGTAATTGAGTTCCCTACTGCAGAAGATTAATCTTCAGTATACGCCCACCAGTGTCTCAAATTTGCATAAGGATTGAGCTCACATTTGGCATTTTAAATCAATTCTGATCGATCTGCAATAAAAATATAAACTTTTAACAAATTTAAATTTTCATGTTTTGAAGAGGGGGACCAAGTGTAGCAAATTGCTAAGAGTTTAATATGTTAGAACTTTCGATGATACAATACGGAGCTAGTAATAGTTCGATCGTTACGCTGATGTGTAGCTTGTACTCTGTTATGCTATAAGACAGATCCACTGTCGCTCAATCTTCAGAATCGGCGATGCCGGCTACTACTGAAACGCAATTGAAGCCGGGCGGGAAGGCCTTGAAGATAAATAAAGAAGAAGAAACTGAACTGAACGAAAGAAACGACTTCAAGGGACATTCATACTCTGAAAAGAATAAAAAGAAATAGACAATCGATTGTCTGGATCGTCTTTCTGTATGGACTAACAATATTAGTCTATGAGCATTCTATGCACGACTTTGGAAAGTTCGATTTGAGCAGAAGCATTCCGATTCGTACGCACCCATATCAAATTTGAGCAAAAATGGTTAAGTTTTGCGAATTTTAGACACAGATGTGCGTATACGGAAGAATCACCCTGCAAAACACACACAAAATTTGAAACAATTATTTATTAGTTACGTGTGCCCAAAATACGGTTGCGAAACTGAGTAAAACATACAGATTAATTCCGTGATAAATTAATTATCCATTAAACAACCTACAGCTAGAAGACTTTGTCTTTCATTTTGTTCCTGATTGATGAAGAGTTTGTCGCTGAGCAAAGTTTCTGGAAAGAAGTCGAAAAGCTGGTTGACAATTCCAGCGTCCATGATCTAAAGCAATTCAAGAAATTCTCAAATCAGAGTGCAAGAGTTTAGAAGATGGGGATAATACTGTATAGAGGATAATGTCCCTCTTCAACAAGGAGGCTGCTACTTGTTTCCGGAGACATTTTTACGAAAATTGGAGCTACCGTAATTATCCACATATGTTTATAAACTCCAGAAGCTAAGGAAACTGTTGCCTGCATTTATAGAAAACGGAGGACAAGCCCGCACAATGTTGTACGCCAAAGCCGGTCTCACAGCCCGTGAGAAATCAATCATTTTAGTGTTGCAGCGTTAGAGCCAGAACATATGGAGACTATCCATCAAAACAGTTGCAGAGAAGCCGTACCTTATTTATGAGCAACAGTGAGGTATACTGGAAGCAAACACTTCCACGCATGAGCAAATGGACTGACAGTTTCAAAAGAGGACAAAGAACAGTAGCCAAAGCAGCACGCTTCTCTGTCAATTTCAATCGACTAGTGTCGTACTCTTCAAGTGACGTCTAAAAGCAAGCAACCAAGATGGAATAACTAAAGCTTGTCTAATGTTTAAGATATCTTCGAAACATTGATTCCCTCTAAATAGATAGTTCTGCCTGGTGCCGAAGGAGTTGTTTGAAATTAAGTTTCAATTCCATCAAATTTCGTTTCACCTGCACACTTTTCCAGAGCTAACCTAACCTTGCAAATCCGACTCATTAAGGTACAATAACCACCAAAACTCAGAGGTTTCTGTGTTTGTTTGTAAGTGTACCTTCAGCAACTGATGTAGCAATTTTGCAATGAGAGAATCGTGAACATTGCATTTGTGTGTTTCAGCATTCATTATCCTTGGTAGCTCTTGGAGGAGGCCTGAGATTATGCTGATCAGGCACTCCGAGTTCTTGGCCATTTCTATCAGGGACGCCAGGGCTGCTTCTGGTGTAGGATGCTCTGCGATTGCAGGACCAGCACCCTCGGAGCCAGCTCGGCCTAAAACAGAAAACAAAAACTGCGAACCCGTGTAATGGTTGGTCATCATGAAGGAAGCAGCTTGCCTAACTACCTAAGATGGTCAGGAAACACAGACTTACTTTTAGTCATTTTGTGATTTAAGATGTCGATACGATCCGATACCTCATTGTATACTTCATTCTAACTTGTAATAGGAATGCATCCTACCTAAAAGGTAGTTTTGAAACCTTCATTAAAGGCTGACATCGTATAATTGAATCCATTTATGCCCACAGAATCATCAGATGGCCTTTTGGGGAGAGGACATAAACAGTTCATGATGTATGTACATAATTCAGCTCGCATATATTTTTCAGGGGGCACTATAACCTCTTATCGATCCTGCTTGTTCAGTTAAGTGCAAACAAGCGAAAGATGTAAGCTTTAAATTAAAGCTTGTCCCCGCCATGAAAAACTTAAATTTTAAATTTTTGTTGCAGATCGGTCAGAAATGTGTTCAAATGCACCCATGCCAAATTTTATAGCTTTGTGCGATTTCGGGTTTGGGACGTGACAATTTCAAACAGCGAATTTAAAGCTTATTTTTTTGGATATCTGGTTCTTTCCACCAGAATGTTCCGTTGCGAGTTTTTAGAATTAATGACATAGAAGATACTAAGCAGATATGTCAAAATTGCACATGATCCATACCTAAGATAATTTACTTGAATTGCCGAAAATTCTAATACAAGTATTATGTGAGTATAATACAAGTATAATACATATTATTAACTAAAATTTGAGACGATACGACATTAATCTAGCTAGACAGGTAGAGCGAATATAGCAGGATAAAGCATATGACTAGGCAAAGAAAGCTAACCTTTTATGTGCATGGAATTTCTTCAAGCGTAAAATTTAGGACGATATCCTAATTTGATTAACAAACCGTGTAGAAACATAATATCTACAAAGTGGAAATAGAGTGTCGAGTTAAAAGTGGTATCTTTGAGTCAAAAATAAACTATGCAACTGTCCCAATGAATATATACTCTGACTGAGCACTGACTGCCTGCTACGTTAAAGTCAAGTAAAGGGTCCAAAACCTGAAAATGAGCCCAGCTCTGACGAGCTTTTGAAGTACATAATTTTTATAATCTCAAATTCTCAAATCTACAGTATTTTATAGTTTCTATTTTATTTGTGAAGTTTTTGTAATTTATATATTGGCCAATAAATCTACCGGTTAGTCTTACTTGGTGCTGAAACTTTTCTTCGAAGAGATGGATGCCATTTAGATCCGTATCGACTCATACCATGGCTTCTCGAAAATCTGACTGATTTTCGCTTCGTAGAATAGCTTTTCCGCATTTTTCAAATACTTTTTGGGACAGATCAAAACATAATTGAATTAATGGAAATAGAAAATGATCCGCTCCGCCTTACATATGAGATTCAGTTCACCATTATGGAGGGATATCATTTAAGATTAATTCACTCGTATACGGCCAAGTCAACCCAAGATCCGTGGTAGATATTTTAACGGTAAATGACTTAAATTATATATGCAACTGAAAGATCGTTAAGGTCAGGTGCTTATTTGTGCGCTACGAGCTTCTGTGACAGGACAAACTGATTGAAAGCCTACAAGTGCCGAGTGTTCATAAAATTCAATAGCCTTAAGTTAACTTAGCCATAACGATTTCACTTTTATGTCAGGAAAAATCAGTTAACGGATTCCAGACTTTCATTAAGGAAAAGCATTCTGTTTATACTGTGCCCACTGTCGGGTGAAAAAGAAACATTTACGTAAACTCTAGAAACGTTTGTTTCGTACTATCTGTTTGCCACCGTGTAACGTTTGCTGCTTTATGAAACTAT
>JASAND010016418.1:0-11438 GCA_030248195.1 Trissonchulus latispiculum | reverse complement strand
ATATGTTAAGTGAAAGACAGGTGCAAATTCATCTTCTTATATCAAAACAGGAAAACTAAAAAGGGCACAAAACCCTAGCGCTAAATTTCGTCTTTCATTTATGACGGGAAGTGCACCCCGACAGTTTCTGGTACTCCTGGGGTCGCCCATAAGTGTCGAAAAATTAAGAATCGCAGATCAAATATTCAAAAATTTAATCGAAGGCCAAACATATATTAAAAAATTTCTAATTTTTAACTATATACCTATATAATTCACGGACGTATAGTCAAGCGGGAAAAAGCCACTCGCCAATGCGGAAAAAACCCACCTAATACCGGTATGAGCTATATAGGATTTGAATACTAGCCTATCTTGAAGAGCGTCGAAAATAACCATAGAAGCTGTATTATTGTCGCTCCCTTTGCGTCGCTGCAAATTTTTTGGGACATTGAAATTTTCGAAAATTTTGGTCCGTCCAAGTGCCGAAATCTGGCAAACTTTGCCTGGCCACCCTGAACTACTGGAAAGACTTACACCAAAGCTGATTGTATGTACAATATATTTGTAGGGCATCTGTTGGGCTTCATGATGATATATGCCACACTGCTCTAACCCCTCCGGTGCGACCTGGGGGTGACCTGGAGTTGGTGGGGAAAAACCCACATGCGGGAAAAATCCACTTTTCAAAACTGAATAATTCTCTAAGCATTGGCAGGAAAGATCAACCTACCTAATACATATATACATTTGTTTAATAGAGCCAATAGATTAAACTGGTATAGGTTTTACCTGGGTTCGTTCTCTTGTGGGGCTCTAGGGTGTCAAAATCGGACATGGTGCCATTTCAAGCAAAAATTTCAATGTTTGCTAAAGATAGTTATTGTTGCCCCAAAATGGGTCTAGTTTGGCTCTAAATACAAGAAAAACGCATTTTCCACACAATAGGATGCTTAAACTGCCGAAAATAAGAAATATTTAAAAATTTCCAAAATTTGCCATGTGTATACAAAATTTTCAAAAGTACTATGACCTAAGTTTTCAAAAAACTAATATATTTTGAAGCAGTTATACTAAAAACAACCCACCCCTTCGTTTGGAACGTTTAGAAATGCTCCTGGCAACTTTCCAAAAAGTTTTCGGGGTGGGTTTTTCCCGCATTAGGTTTTTTCCTGCCAGTTTGGGACAATTTTTCCCCCTAACGGCGCACCCTAGAGAGGTGTTCTATAGCTCATAAGAAAGTTTACGACTAGGCCTAGCTACCTGTTCAGTCAGTGTTTCAATACCTCAAACTAGTAAAATGTTCTGGCCAAAAACATGAAAAGTGGGTTTTTCCCGCTTGACTAATAAGCTCATCTTCAGCTTAAATTTGTTGATATCCACTTAAGTTTGGAAACCATTTTTGTATTTTTGCCTTAACATTTAAATTTTCCGATAAACATTGCTGTATAGACGTATACATTTGTACCTTGGTCTAGCCGACCGCAGTCTTTACTGTTTTCCACACTTTTTCCTAGAAAAACACACCAAAATTCAAATTCGAACGATTTCTTAGCTTCGCTTCGAACCATATACATTACAGGTTTCTGGAATAAGTAGCTTGCGCCGTCAGAGCTTCTAGTCTGATTCCCACAGTGACTACACAGTTCAACACAAGTGACGTTAGTATACCTGAAATTGGTGCAAAATCTGAACTGTAGGAAAATTCTGATTTGACCCCCATCGATTGTCAAAACCCAACTTGCCGCATTACTGGCGGTCCCGATATGGCTCTATGCAAAACAGCCGGATCAAGTCAAGCCAAGCCAAGAGGTGTGCGCGGACCTTCAAGCCCGATCTTTAGAGCGGCAATCCCTGCCGAATTTTAGCTGAGCGTATTTCAAATCATTTCAACCCATCTTCCCAAGAGAGTAGACTTTACCCTAACAGGAACTGTCAAAGTTGCAAAGTACCAGCTATTAGGGGACATTGCGTGCTTTTAGCATATATCGGACATTCACCGAGACACCGGAGCTATCAGGGCTGGAAGCTGACCTCTTTGCGCTAGGCTAGGCCGGTTCAATTATAGCATGGAAACTTTATCAATGGCACAACTCTAACCATACGTACTGGGTCAAACTTCGCGAAATAGCTACACATACCTACTTAATCTTGACCATATTTAATATCCTCTACTCAGATTCAAACACGGAATTGAAGAATTTAAACCCGGATTTGTCATCCCCCAGCCAAAGAATGATAACACCTCTAACCACGGATGTTAAACTTCAATCAACCATGAAGCTTTTTTTACACATCCTAAAACAATGTTGGAAACGAAACAAGTTTTCCATTTCAAGTTAGAATCAGCCTCGAAGACCTATTCGCCAATGAGCTTATTTCAAAATCTTTGCCACTCCAACTAAAACTAGCTAAATGGGGGAAGCATACAACTGCTACGATTCACGCAATAAAAGTTGAAGCTCAACTATAAGAACGACTTAAAAACCGGCCAAGAACTTGCAAGAAAACTGGAACCTGCAATGCCAAATTGGAAAACCTGTTCTGTCTAAAAATGCCGTAATATACACGTAAATCTACAAAGACAGCAATAACATTGTTTGCAACTACCTAAAACAGCAAAAAAACCTGAAAGGGCGCATCAGCAATTTGTAGCTTCGTACTGTTACACTTCCCACAGCTTACACAAAATTGCCATCGAAGCTCAAAACAAACCCATCAAGGAAAAATTGATACTAAATCCAAGCAAAGCTAGCGACCCAATGGAAAACCCTGAATATTTCAGAACCTACATAACCCGGTCCAATTCAATCTAATTCTAATCTAATGCATTTCTAATGACCTAAACATCTATCCTTACAAGACTTACACCAAACCTCTACAACTACAAAAACACGCAGAAATTTAAAAATCTTTATTTCTTCTGGCAATCCCTTAGGTATACAACAGTGCAACAGAAAACAGCCAGCAGTAGTACTAGCTGTTTTGCAAAAGAGTTTACTACAAGCTGTGTCAATAAAACTCGATATTTAGATAATAGAAAATTTAAAAAGAACAAACAGCTGCGGTTAATTACTAAAACGAAACCCTACGATTTTAAGTATTCAGCATTTTTAATCTGCAAAATTCAAAAAAATTAAAACCAAATCATTTTAAAACAATAAAAATTGAATTAAGAAGTCAGATACCTGACTTTTATCTTCAACAATACTTAAAAACACAATTTCCAGCACATCAGGATACGTGGAAACAAAACTACAACGTCATATTTAAATACTTCATGTGCATTAAATTATATATAGTTACAAGAAAAGACTAAAATTGCACCTACGATAAAATAATCAGCATAATATATATACGTACGCAATAGGCATCAATAATTCGACAGATATCGTCGGGTACAAGCCCAGTGAACAATCTTAGGAAGATCCAACTAAATATTAATAAATTAATAATTTCGCTAAGCCAATGTAAACAAACAGCAAAGCTTTAGCAAAAAATCGGTTTTTCTGATATTTCAATCACACATAACATACGTACTTTCCGTTAAAAACTTGAAAAACTTGACATAAAAAGGGTTCCGGCTACCGGCGAAAACGGTCCGGTCGAAGAAAAAATTTCCACAGGAATTTTTACAAAAGCAATTTCTTTCTTCCAAGTTCCTCTCCGACACAAATTATTCACATGTACTTATATAAATCGCCAAACTTAGACAACACTAATACAAACAACAATTGCGTGCCGACAGAAAATAATATACAAACAGATTTCAATCCAAACCTACGTTACAATACGTACAACCGTACACACCCCACCCAACGGTATATATAACTAAAACCTAGATCTCACTAAGCACCCAAAAATTAAGCCGGCTGACGTGAAAATGTTACAAGTTTGTAACAATGCAAAAACACTTCTCAAACAACTGTCCCATAATTTAATGTACAGGTTTAACTAGAGAACTGATCCTTTAAGGAATAATCGTTTGGCTAAATGAGGCAAAGAATATTCAAACCAAAATAGTCCTAGAAACATGTCAGGTGCGACAGCTGCAGGGGGGTAAAGGGACAAAAAGCTAAACAATAAACAGTGGGGGTGGGCGCGGGGGTCATATAAATACCAAAATGTTACCTAAGTTAAGCGAGCCACAAAGCATAAGAAGCATTCACAGTATACATACGCATATCTAATAAGTTATATATTCTATATACGACATACGTACACAAAATTCAGAAACTTTTTCAACATGACGACAAATAAAGATTCATCTTCTATCGAAACATTCTAACGTAAAATTTTGTGAATGGGAACTCAGGGGGGTGGGTAACATAAGATTTCTAGCTTGATAGAAAGCCCATTCATTTCAAGCAACTGCAACTACATTTTCACAAGCACTGACTTTATTAGGTTGACACATTTACAAGGTTTATGCGCTTCTACGTACGAAGTTGACCACAGCAATTTCGCTTATCCCAAGCAACAACGCAAACAGCTCACTGTTCTTTAGGCAAAATTCAGACTCAATACGTGTATATACGTATATATATGCTAGTAGAGCACGAAATTTCTCAGAAACAAACACTACTTGGCTGGCAAACTTCAAAGAAATCCTAAAAAAACTAACTCATCATCCAATATCAGATATGTAACACATAAACAGCACCTCGTCTTGTTTTGCTTCAAATTAGGCAGCTGTTCTTGGCCAACAACCCACTTAGCTTTCTTCTTTTTAAGCATATCGCTACAAATAAGCTAGAATTACGTCACTAAGTATCATCTGACTATGTTTAGGCTTAAAACAGTTAATAATTAGATGTGCCCCGACAAGTCCTTAGGACTCAGTCAGCCCAATAGAAACGGTTTTTCATAAATACAAAAATGGAACAATTTTGCTTCCCTCAAGCTGTATATATATAATGCTGGCCCTTGGATTTCTCGCTGTGACCAAAAAAGTGGCCGAAAAATAGAAGAAAATCAGAAACCAGTTTATGCAAATCAATGCTTAGTTTTTGGTAACTGAAACAATTGTTTGGTCGAATACGAAAATGGCAGGACAGTACTAAAACACAGACAGCAATTCGTATACTATTTATTGCATGTACGTATTTTGTTCCTTTCACAAACTATTCCATAAAACTCAATGAATGGACCCATAAGCTAAAAAGAAACAAAAATGTTTTTTAAATTATTGTTTCCGAAAGAACTTTCCAAATGTCAACCACCGCAGAGACATTAGAATTTTGAGCTCAAATTCCAAGAAATCAGAAAACCCACCAAAAATAAAAAAACAGAAAAATTGTTTCTATGAAAAATCATGTTTCAAAACGGGGCGGAAATTGCAGAATATAACTAAATTCACAATCAAAGAAAGTTGTTTACATAACGTATATATGTACGTACGTTGATACAGGACAGCAATAATCACAATTGTAGATATAAAATATCGGCAGACAGATATATACGTAAATATATACGTATAGTACATACGAAATTAATTTGTTGTTGTTGTTTACAAGTAGTTTACATGATTCTACAGTCTTTATCTTTCCCGTTCTTCTTTCCACGCAAATGCTTCAACATCCCAGTTGACTTGTACTTTTCCAAGGCAGCCAACTGTTTAGCGTTGATGGCACCACGCCTGTGCCTGAAAGTACAGCACAGAAAACCCTAAGATTAGCATCAGGTAGCAGAATTGCGGTATTTAAACTGAAATTGGGGAATAAAAATTGGGGGCCAGCTGTGTTTTTTTTTTGCGTCGAAACTTTTTGCGAACTTTTACGCAGTCCTCCAAAATTTTTTGCGGAACTTCGCAAAAAATTGCGAAATTCATATTTTTTAAGTTTTGATATCTAATGAATTTTATTGATTATGTTGTATTTGAACGCATTTTTAACATTTAACGAATAGTATAACCAAGTTATATACAACTATTTTTCCAAAGTCGAAGCATGTATATGTATATACGTAATACGTATGTTTTTGACAAGAATATAAAGTTACAGGTGAAAATGCGGGGGGTCTGGGGGCGGAGCCCCAAAGAAGCTGAGAAAATTTTGTAAAACTGTAAAAAATCCTGAATAGAAACAGTCAAAATTTTGATTTCGGCAGCCAGAAAAACCAAAGCTGCCACAGGGAAAAATTAGTATAAAATTTGGTTTGGGAACATTTATATACAACATTTTAAAATTAAAAGCAGATTGAAAGATTTTAGAAAAATAGTAAAAATAGAAAGAACAGAGCAATCATAGTGAAGCACAACGCCAAGATAAAAAGCACGAATTTAAAAAGGCTGGGGGTGACAGTCTCCAGCAAAAGCTAGATGTTTCCGGAAAATTCAAGCTTGAAAATCTATTTTTTCGAGCGATTTAGCAAAGATTTTGGGTTATTCTTGTGCACTTTGGTGTCTAAACAGGCTATGTACGTATATATGTAAGTACGTATATCCACGACATTGTTCAACAAATGCATACTTCAGCTTCAGGTATTTTAGAAAATTAGTTTATGCGAAAAGAATTTTATTGGATAAGCTTTCACTACAAAGTATTCTACATATCTCGGACAAGAGTCCTATCATAAGACTGAAAGGTGTCTACAATACAGAAATACGCGCCGAAGGCGTGAAAATTTTTTGAAATTTTTTGCAAAAAGTACCGGAAGTACCTGGATTTATTATCAGATATAGCTGAAAATTTCTACTCGAGGCTAAAATTTTTTGCGGAACTTTACGCAGAGCTCCAAAAAAAGTTGCGGAATTTTCAAAAAAAGTGCGGAATTTCGCAGTTTTTTTCGCAAAAAAAATACAGGGGCCAAGTGAGAATTTTAAAAAATGCCTTAAAACGTTTTTGTAATAAATCTAACTAATTAATTAATAACTGAAAGCGTATAGAAATCCTGATTTTCTAAAAAAATTTTCGTGGTCTAAAAATGTTCTCTAACATCTCAATACCGAAGGGTTGGTGGTACATAGAAATCGAAAGCTCTTGCAGAGCTGAAAAACCGAACAACTTTTAAAACAACTATATATATTCAAGCGGGAAAAAACCCATTTTAATATGCGGGAAAAAACCCACCTCCAGTGTGGGCTTACCGGTATGAGCTATATAGGATTTTAATAGCCTATCTTGAAGAGCGTCAAAAATAACCCTAGAGGCTGCATTTGTTCCCACTGCTTCCCTGCAAATTTTTTGGGACTTTGAAATTTTCGAAAATTTTGGTCCGTCCAAGTGCCGAAATTTGGCAAACTTTGGCTGGCCACCCTGAACTACTGGCAAGACCTAGACCAAAGCGGATTGTATGTATGTGTAGGGCATCTGTTGGGCTTCATGATGATATACGCCACACTGCTCTAACCCCTCCGGTGCGACCTGGGGGTGACCTAGAGTTGGCGGGAAAAAACCCATCGGCGGGGAAAAAACCCACTTTTCAAAATTGAATATTTTTCTAACCGTTAGCAGGAAAGGTCAAACTAATACATACATTTGTTTAATAGAGCCTATAGATTAAATTGGTATAGGTTTTACCCGGGTTCGTTCTGTTATGGGTGGTCCAGGGGGTCTAAATCGGACATGGTGCCATTTCAAGCCAAAATTTCAATTTTGGCCAAAAATGCTTATTTTTGCCTTAAAATGGGTCTAGTTTGGCTCTAAATGCAGGAAAAACACGTTTTCTACACGATAGGATGCTGAAACTGCCAAAAATAAACAGTTTTAAAAAATTTCCAAAATTTGCCTATGTTTACGTGTTAAACATACAAAATTTTCAAAATTCAATTTTTTCTGAAATTTTTCAATAATGTTTGTATTTTTCAATGTAGACCTACTAAAAACAACCCGCTCTTTCGAATGGCACCGTCAAAATTGTTCTGGCACGCTTCCAGCAAAAAATCCGGGTGCAGGCCTCGCACGCAGTGATTATCAAAAAGTAGGAAAAAAAGTAGGAAGAAAATTTCAAAAAAGTAGGAAAAAGTAGGAAATAAAAGTAGGAATTTGAGCAAAAAAGTAGGAATTTTTCCATGCAAAACTGCATTCTATGAACCTTATTGCAATGCATAAAATCAGCTATATACTTAATGAGCGAAGATCGATCAAGGAATGGGCACTAATAAATGGTACTTCCTGCAGCAAAGAAAGGTCACGTTTATTCCCCGTAAACAATACATTTGTTGAATAGAGCCATAGATTAACTATAACCCGGGGCAGGGAACACCCATAAAATTAATTCAAACCCCAAGTTGAAAAAAACATTGAAAAATTAGCAGTCAAAATATTTATAGATCTTTAATTTTTTGATATTTTCTAAAAAATTTGACATATTCTCTAAAAGCTTTTAAGCTTCTGCTACAATTTCTTCCCGAAATCGCCGAACTGACACAATTAATAAATCCGTCAGTTCTACAATTTTTACAAGACGCTATATCTCTTCTCCTTTCGAAACTTTTCATTAGAGATTACGTACTGAACATAGAGAATGATCAGTAGCCAGTAAAAATTAGGTGTGGCCATAACAGACGATTAGGAGTTCGCTATCACAACATGTATTTTTCTATCAATTGTCAGTATTTTCCAATGTAGCTAATTTTTTGATCAGTTTTTAATTCAAGTGGGACCATTCTTATCTTCCTTTTTCCAAGGAAATTTCCTGGCGGGAAGTCCGGGAGGGTCCCCCATGGAGGGGGCACAGTTTCCGGCGGGGGCGGCAATTCTTTTTCATAAAATGCTTAAAAATATATACATTACTACATAGCTACTTTTTGCTCCTGAGCTTAAAAATTATGCAATTTTTAGCCTACTATTAAGCTTAAAATAACTAACAATGGCATAAAAATCCCAATCATACTAAATTATTTGAAAATTTATTCACTCAAACCCTATTTTTCTATTGTTTTGAAGTCTGGAGAACTGGTAGGCCCTAATCCTGGTGGGAGGCGACCCAAATATGCGGGGCCGATTTCGGGGGGCTCTCCACCCCCCTCCCCGTGGGAAAAAGCCAGCTTATTGGAGAATCCGAATTGACAATTTTCCCCGTTTAGGACCCAACAGAAAGTTTAGATTAGACCCCCACATACCACAAAATTTATCAAATTTTCCGATTTTTACAATACATAAACATTCAAAAAGTTCCGGCTTTTCCCAAATTTTTGTGGAAGTCTCACTATTTCAGCACAAATGCACAGATTGGCATAAACATAGCTTTCACTTTTTTCAAAATACAAACAAAATTTTTAGTTCCACTCATCCACATATATTTTCGTAGAATGATTGCATAAAAAATTTTGAACAATAAAAAAAGTAGCCAGATTATTCTTACCAAGTCAGACTTTTTCCAAAATCGAACCTGTGCATTTTAGTATGTTTCTAAAAATGTGTTTTTTCTGAAAATTAATTTTTCAAGACTTTACAGCGTTTACAACTATTTTTTCTACATACAGAACATTCCTGGCTACTTGGACACCGGAGACGAAAGCGAACAGGCAGTGACTTGTAATGCGAATTGGAAAATTGGAGCGCTACGTATGTAAATGTATATATAAAAGATTTCGGGAAGGACACAAGGGGGTCCGCAGGCCCCAGATGTTGAGGAAATTTCAAAGAAATCACTAAAAACCACAATGGCAATGTTTAATCTGTTACTTTAAATGAAGCCAGTTTGAATTTGTAAAGTGCATAATTTAAATATATATACATATATACTACCTAGACATCTTCAGCACAAAGTAACGAATAGTTACGTTATCAACTGTGTTTGCGAGAAAACGTGTGCGAAAACACAGCAAAAATACAACAAACAAACTATAATTTGCCTATGTATAATCAAAATTTTGAATTGCGATAAGTACCATCAAGCAATGATGCAAGGACTTCAAAGCAAGTTAGGTAAACGAGTCTTCAACAGAATTTCAAAACCACAAATGCGCCGCAGGCGCAAAATTTTTTCCAGAGTACAGACTGTAGTTAGAACTTTTTAAGCATATTTCCAAATTTTTGCTATTTTAACCGTTTTCTAAGCAAAATTATGAGTTCCTGCAAAAAAGTAGGAAAAAGTAGGAATTTTCAACTAAAAGTAGGAAAAAAGTAGGAGGTGAAGAAAAAGTAGGAAAAAAGTAGGAAAAGTAGGAAGCGTGCGACCACTGGGTTCAGGTCCAGCGTCTTTTGAAAGACTTCCCAGTTTGCTTTTCCAGGACGAACTCGCGGTTTTCGCCTGGCAGTTCTGCGGGAGGATCCATGGATCCGGATAGAAATTGGGTGGTGGTCTGAGAAGCGCTGGTTGGAAGATACTTGCCAGTCACATGAGGTGACAAGTGATGAGTGGACAATGGATAGATCAGGGCTAGATCCGTTCCCGGTGACTGGGTTTGTACGGGTCCTGAGGCCATCGTTTAGGATGACACAGCCATTGTTATCCATCCAGGATTCAATACTGGCGCCGATGTCGTCTGAGGAAGTTGCTGATTTATCCCACAGTGGGCTGTGCGCATTGAAATCTCCAACAGTCAGACAACCCCTGCCCCGGGGTAGGTAGGAAGGGTCGAACAGTTGGGTTCTGTGGTCAGCAGCAGCACAGTGATAGGTGGGACGTAGACACAGGTCAAAGTGAGGTCCCTGGAGCCAAAGACCTTGACACTGACTGCGTCTGTCGTCTTATCACGAGGGGCCACCAGTGGAGTTCGGAGAAGCTGATGCTGTAGACCGTTTCGGACCAAAATAGCGACACCACCGCCTTTGACAGGGCGGTCCCCGCCCCCTCTGCCTGTGGTGCGGTCAGATCTATAGCACGAGTATCCGCTTAGGTCAAAGGTTTTGGAGGGGGAGAGGTTGGTTTCCTGGATGGCAACGAGGTCGTATTTGCTGTCCGCCAGGATTTTCCCAAGTTCCACCTTTTCGGTCGGACTAAGGCCATTTACATTCCACTGGAGGATTTTAGGTCCTTAAAGTCTCTGGACTTGGGAAGGGGGGGAGGGGGGCGAAGGCGGACAGACATGAGGGGGCGAGGGGCTAGCTGTGCTGGAGGCTGCGGTTGGTTGGCAGCCGCAGCAGTAGCAGCAGAGGCAGTCGCGGCGGCGTGTGAGGGGGGCGCCGCGGGTTGGGGTTGCTGGGTCGTTGGGCACCTTGGGCAAAACCAGGGAACATTCGCGAGTGACCGTATTGAGTAGTCTCTTCTAGTAACATTTTGGGAGCAGATACCACAAGGCCATTGGGTAGGCCCTGGGTTTGGTTCAACATCCCCCGCCATGAGAAGCAGCCGGTTCCAGAAGGCGGGTCTACCTGGACCGGCATCAAAAAAGGCGATCGGATAGTCGCTCGGATAGGGGGAGGCCTGGGCCTCTCTTTGGGAGGGTACAGGATATGCCATCTCTGGGAAGGGAAGAGTAGGGGCCACCGTTTCGCACCCGGGGAACCAGGGAGCCAATCCATCCCGGGGGTCCACCAAACCACCACTTTGAGGCGATGACCATCGGTTCG
>JASAND010016417.1:0-16335 GCA_030248195.1 Trissonchulus latispiculum | reverse complement strand
TTTGACAGAAATTCTTAATCTCCACTAAGAATTATTCCTTCTATTGATACCAACTCGGTGGAGTTGGTTCTGTTAAATTAATGTTGCGTAAGTGGCAGAAAATCATTGTTTTCGTCAAATTTCTGTAATGCTAGGTTCGTCTGAGTTTGAGTCGAAACTGCACTTTTGCAGGTGAATCTATCAAATTAGTTTTGGATGGTTTTTCGGTCCATATTCTCGGCACTATTCGTATCCAGGAAAGTGCAGTTTCAGGGGTGAGTTTTCCCCAATAATTCTCACCAATTTTCGGTTTCCAGAAAAGTGCAGTTTGATGTGTGAAAGAGTCCTTCAAGTCTCACCACTTCAGGGTTTCAAAGAAAACACTAGTTTAGTTTTCAGTAGTACCGAAACCGTGATTTCATGCTACTATCGGGATGAATATTTTTGTCAGACACGTGGTTGACCATTCGTAATCTCAATGACGGACTATTTTTAGGTGTCAGTGATACCAGGAAGCAATAACATTGGAGATAACCTGACCATTTATTGCGTCGGTCAACGCACAGCCGACAAAGTTTTCAGCTTGGGCCGCTTAGGGGAAAATGCATCGGCTTAATTAACGGGATTAAGCATTTTCACTGTGTTTCTTTCAAAATACACTGTCAGCGAGCTTGGACCGAGTCGATCGGCATTAGGCGTGATTGCGAACGAAGTTATGGTAAAGCTACCAATTGGAAAACGTTGGCAATGCCAAGTAATCGCCTTCGGTAGAGGAAAGTAATGTCGGTTGTTCAAAAGCTCTAGTTCATGCTGCAGGTGGTTGATCGGCCAAAAGCTCCCCAACAGCTGAACAAGGTCTACGGCCAGTTCGTTTTCGGCCATTTAGTTTATACAGAAAAGTATACCAGGATAGTGTCGGATATTGGCAGATAGCGCTGTTTCATATAGGGGGGAAAGTACACGGATTACTGAACTGATTAAGTAATAACAGGTATTAACTGACAAGCATTAATAAACAAGTATTAACTGACAATTTCTTAAGTTCAACGAAACAAATTCATTCATTAACCATCATTTGAAAAAGTTTAAAAATGAGTGGCCAGTTTGTCAGACCTAATCAACTGTGTACAAAATCTGAATACGGCAGAATATGCATTGTTGCACAAAACTCAAAACATACAACATTAATTAAGTAAAGACGTCAATGTTAGTAAACTTTCAACGGTTTGATTGTTCATTAAAGGTTGTGACAGTGCTTACAGATCTGACCAAGCAATTGCAAAACAGGCATCGTATTTGTTTCTGAAAATCTGCTAGTGAAATAAAATAAATGAAAATATTGATGCTGGAATTGAAACCAGTAAAATGTATAAAGTAAGACACTGACTTGTAGTCGTTTCTAAAAATTGAGGGATTCCAATAAAATAGTTTCAGAACAATCACGGGCATGATTGTAGCAATCGCAGTAGTAATGCTAACCAAGCAGACACTGGTAAATCTTCTAAATTCTGCCGAATAATTGAAATTAGTCAGATTTTGGGAAATATTTTTGATCTTCAAAAAGTTGACAAATGTCGCAACGTTCAATGCTAATGAAAAAATAGCGGACACGATTATTGTACCAGCAGCAAACATTGAAAACGGTCTACCCCATGTTTCATTAGACAAACATGCGGGATGCATCAACTCTTCCAATCGGTTTACGTTAAACAAAATAACCAAACTGACATAAGTGGTGCTCCAACCAAAACAGATAACAACTAGTTTAATTGTTAAGTGGTAGGTCCAATTAGCTTGAAACCAGCTGAACTTTTTGACTGCGACCCATCTCTGCAACCACATGGAAAGTGTTGTCGCACCTTGTAGTATTCTCGAGAAAATGGGTAACCACGTTAGCATTATGCAGCGTATTACGGCAGTCCCCTTGTGCATTCCTTCTGTAAGCTGATAACGATAAATAATAATGCAGCTGTTTCCAAAGCCCAACAGAAAATCCGCTATAGCAAGTGTGAAATGTAGTACGTAGACCTTTCGTAGTTCCGGTCGAATAGCAATTAGTAACATCAAAATGAAATTTGTCAGGCAAGCAGATGGTCCCGTTACCAGATATGGATTGTTTGCTTCTTTAATCTTACTGAGAGCTGTGTTCGTAAGGTTGAACGCTAGAGTTGAGACGTTATTGTTGCTCTCCATGGAATTCTTAGATTATTTAAAATTCTGTTGGAACTGCGCCTCAGGTGTTGTAACAATCAAATATCATACCATTATTAAAGAGATATTGCGCCTGATTATCTGCACTAAATACTGCAATAGAATGAAAAGATATCGACAGTACAGGCAAGGAAAAGGACACAACAATTGTAAGTAACAAAATTAGTAACCGTTTCCTCGATTTAACTGATCAGAACAAAATTATATAAGCTAATAAACTAAAGGCTATATTTTAAATCATCAGACAGGTACGGAAGAATGAAGAATTAAGATTATAATAACCATTTCTACGCAATACTAACGCTCGCTAACTAACAAAAAATTATCAATTTATCTGATCCAAGAACAAAGCCTTCAAAAACTTAAATCTAGTCTCAAACTATGCTAAATTTTCATTTACAATGTTCAAATACTCTGAGTCTTCCCAACGGAATAACAAATTAAACAATTCGAAGACACCAGTTTTGTTCATGCCGATCTTAGCCTATAAGTCATTGAACCGGTCAACCTTGGATTTCTTTGAGTTGTAAATACCAGAATTGGGAACAGTGAAAGCGATTTAACATTAGAAGCATGAAACGTTTCCTCGTGAGTGCCTACATTTTTGTTCGTCATGGTTTAATAGAAGCCGAATAGGATCAGCTCCGGCAAACAGCAGAATTGACGGCACCTTTAGAACCTAATTCCCCTGATAATCAATTAGCAGCTGAGCACACGTTCCAAATGAATCAGATCCAATTGTTGTAGCACCTGGCAACAGAAATCTTAGCGGAAATTGAATCAGCATATGCATTACTTGTAAAGAAATGAAAAGGTATTTTTAACTCAACATTTTTGCTTCTTCCGCTGCTGTAAAAAACAAAGTGAAAACTACATATGATCAACGACATCTTGAACTCCAGACATGAGTCATGTTCGTTAAGCGAAAACCATCATCGTACCCAACTTTCTGCATTCGTGTTGGATGCAGGCCCGAGACAAAATGTTCTTAATTCTTTGCTTCAAATTTTGCAAATAAATTAGTGGCTAAGCAATGATTCGATAGTACCATAAAAGTCCCAATAATTCTTTGTCTGTATCCATAAAGGAGTTAGCTATTTCGAGGAGAAACCATTAAGATGGGCATCTTACCGGTGATAGCAAGAGTGCATAATTGCACTATATATAAGAAGAATGAGTAAGCCACCAGAGGGCTCCTCTTCTTGGCATTGCGTAACGGTGCTCCGACCACAATACGCGAATGTTCCCCCGTTTGGGGGGGGGGGGGGGGTAGCTCTCTTCGACAAAGCATACCACCTCCCCGTTTGGTGGGGGGTAGAGCAGAGGATTACGGTAGTTTTTGTTCTATTCGCAAATGGGTCCCCGTTTGGCGGGGGGTAGCAAAGAGAGGTCCCCGTTTGGTGGGGGGGGGTAGCAATGAAAGGTCCCCGTTTGGTGGGGGGGGTCGCCACAAGACAAAAGAGGTCCCAGTTTGGGGGGTCGCCGGCAGCCAATCAGATTCATCCAATCTTAGCTTGACTTGGCGACCCCCCCCAACCGGGGACCCCAATCTACCTACCCCCCCACCAAACGGGGACCCCCTTTTGCATACCCCACCAAACGGGGACCCATTTTGCCTACCCCCCCCCCCCACCAAACGGGGGAACATTCGCGTATTGTGGTCGGAGCACCGTTACGCAATGCCAAGAAGAGAAGCCCTCTAGTGGCTTACTCTTCTTCTATAATATTAAGGAATAAATTATGGACTCTTGGTGATAGTGATACAGTTGAGCATTTAGATCACTATATTCTAATGGCTTGACATTTGTATGTACAACATCGCCTGAGCAAATTGAATTTGACAGCAAAGACAACAGGGCTGTGTGATAAAAGGAAAATTACTATTATACTAATTCTGTAGCGATCAAGGGATACACGGACATCTTTCCGTTTCTGATGGTTTTTACAACCGTGGCTGCCCCCCAGGCTTATCTAAAAAGCCATATTCAATGAGGACCGTACTCGGACTATTTCTGTAGCTGTCGAATGTCGTAACCCCTACACCATTTTTCTCAGGTGATTCGGAATTACTAGACTTTCATAAAATTACAATCGGCATTCACTGGGCCAAGATTAGTTACTAATTAATTAACCAATCTCAGTGTCATGCATACGATTCTGTCAATGTCATTCTTGGGGCCGTTCAGTGGCTCCTGTCGCAAAGTAATTCCAATTAGTAAGAGTGGGACGGCTGTTGCCAGAAACGCTGCTTTCAAATGTTTCGAAATGGGAACCATGATGATTTATGACCTACATATATTTGAGGTCATAAATGGTTATGCATTACCACGTGAAAATTGCTGATTTTTGCATGATGACAGGGCTGGTATTAAGGTACAGCATATATGTCAAAGTCCCATTGGCTTTTGACATCTGCATAAAGTTTTCGCCAAAAATATGTGAATTTTGGACAGGGCTGAAAGACAACATTCGGCGTTAGTTGGACTTATCTCAAACAAGGAAGCAGCTAGAAGGCACAAATTTGTTGTGCCAACTGGGTCATATATCCTTACGTGTGCCAAATTTGAGCATGTTTTGTTAAGACAAACGTTGCAAAGCAAAGCACTAGCGAGTTGACAGAGCCAAATTTGTGCAAATGGGTCAACTTTGAGGGCTTACTGTGAACGCTGTGAATTGGAAAAGACGGCAAGTGCCAAAGTTCTTGATATACATCGTAACGAATAAAGTCCAGAACCTTAGATTTTAACGTCGAACAACTGGGATCGAATTTCTCAGAACCTGAGTCATATATTGGTCTAGCTATACACCGCTTTTTTAGTCACAATATGCAAATTAGGTTTACGAGTAACCGTTCCAGCCAGCTAGAAAGCCGTAGTTCTGGACTGTCAACAATTATAGACTGCAAGTTTTGGCACGAATGCTGCCAGGACTAAGTGGAACATGGAATGTGGAACAGTTCGTATCTTTGCAAATTTGCTTACAAAGAATCGGCTATGAGAAGTGGGATGTGGCAGGATGGAAGTGATTCCTCTCCAACCGAAAGTTTCACCCAGGCGACGGATAATACTGGGCAGCGCAGAAGGTCTCCTTTCTCTCAGCAACCTCCCAAGCAAGAGTGCCCAACATATGCTGGTGACCAATATTTGTCCCAGTCCCAAATGTGGCTTGCAAGATTTGCAGCGCTTCACTAGTTGACACAGAGAAATAGGGTATAGTCTCTCCTCCCCTCGTGATCACAGGTAAAGTTATTATTACATCTGATATTTTAATTTGCCAATATCTCCACACTATGTAAGAATTTCTTACTGTACTACTGTTACCAGTAGTTGTAGGCATACTCTTACATAGTTACTGTTGTATACTCTTGCTGTTACTAACATCTGTTCAAAGAAAATTACATGCAACGAAAGCATAACTAATACTTGTTACGTTTAGCCGTATTGAAGTATGCAGTTTTTCATGAACCTAGAAAATGCAGTTTAATGTTGTTTAATTTCCTAAAAATTTACGACACTTAATGCTTTCTAGTTAACATGAGTTGACTAATACTTTTTGGTTTGATGCATTTCTGATTTTAACAAAAAACTGCAAAATATTTTTTGGTTGTCACTGAACCGTGGTTTACTAACTGCAAGCAGTTAATAGCAGTAGTAATATAAAACTTTTTATGCCTTTAACAGAACAAGCAAATTCTATGCTAGCTCAGGCAGATGGCAACCGAAAAAACCGTCAAAAACTACAAAATTTTCATCACGGTTTGTTCACAAGAATCAGAGCATGAAACGGCTAGTAGAGTGTGAAAAGGGTATTTAAGGCAGACTTCAAGAATCTGTGCAACAGCCCTTTTGTCTTACATACTTCAACCCATAGCACTGAAACATCTGTGGCTCAATTGGTAGAGCGTCTGCGCGTTAAGCAATAGATGGTGGTTCGAGTCCCGCCCCAGTGTTAGCATTCTTTGAGTACTTGGTACTCTGCGTGTGTGCAGCTGTCATTTCTTAGGTGTTCTTGAATAGCGCCTTTTCAAGAATGGGTAGAGTAGAGTAGAGTAGAGTAGAGTAGAGTAGAGTAGAGTAGAGTTAAAGTTAACTAGCCTCATTAACTCCAGTCAAACTTGAGTTCCCGTCTTGTTGTAACTCTTTCATGAAAAGGATCGAGTTAATTTTAACTCTACTCCACCCTTTCTTGAAAAGGCCCCAAGAAAGAGATGAACAAAAACAAAAACAGGGCCGAATTTCGATTAACCTATGCACAATTTTCATTGGCAAAACCTGAAACCAGATTAAACTACTGGTTCAGGCTGCATCTTTCTATTAATGTTAAATACTATGTTCTGCTCGCTAACGGACAAGTGAACTGTCCTTCCTAACTAAACCGACCCAACTAGACTGAAGGCTTGTGAAGAACAGTTAGCGCTTTGAGGCATCTGTTTCGGAAGACTGTAGTCAAATTTGCCATCCCTCAACTACGATTCTGTCATTGCTGGTAGGAAGGAAAGGGGGTCTCAAAATAGGTAGTTCCAAAAACACTGCGAAAATTTCAGTTTCAGAAAGATTTTCTCCCCCTTAAAATTCGCACTTTTAATCCAGCTCATTCTAAAGTTCTAGGTGTGTCTGTGTCAGGCTTTCTAGAGTTGAACTTAATTCCACCATCAACTTAGGATGACCGTCGGTTCCGAGAAGTCTGCTGCGGAGGGTCTCACGGCCTCGAGTCGCTACATGGCGTTCGTGGCGGTCGTCTTCGCCACCGTGGCCACAGCGACCTGTCTCATCGCCTTTCCGCTCGTCTTCAACTACGTTCTAACTCTGAAAGCCACCATTCGAGGAGAGCTGGACTATTGCAAGGTCAGGAAACAGTGAGAGAGAATGCGTTGAGTACATTGTCAGGTGTAATGCGCTGCTCAGAGAATAAACAACCGAAGTTTCCTACTTGTGCGCCATTCTAACCTAAGTGCCGCAAGAGTACATAATATATAAAAGCGTGACAGCTGAAAGACTATCTGTTAACAGCTGCAGGTACATGCTCTGCTCACTCACGACAAACCTCTCCACAAATGTGTACCTTCCTTCACCTCAAACAAAATCGTCCGCTAGTCTTGAAGCAGTCACATTTTAGACTCACAGAGTCGTGGAGTGTGGAGTTGACCGTTCAGCAACTTATCCTGTGTGAATGTTTGTGGGAGATCAGCTGCAGGCGTGTTGAGAATGTATATGTAGCTGATAACAGAGAGCTGTTACACTGTTTTTACGATGAATTCGCAGATATTTTTGTTCAGTTCTAGAATGATAAACTAACAACTTCAGCAAGCTAAAATTTAGTTTCCACTCTAATGTATTTTTATTCTCTATTTAGGCGAGATCGCGAGACATGTACAAAGAATCAGTGGACTTCCAACCGGAGCGCTCTTTGGAAGAATTTCATCGGTTGAAAAGACAAGCATCAATGCTGTCCACGTGTATGTTTCTTAACTAAATATAAAAAGTTTATACAAAAAGTGTTAATATGAAAATAGGTGATAAAAATATAAAAATAGGTGATATAAAAAGTTAACTAAAGATATACGAAAGCTGTGTAATTAAGTGATGATTTTTAATAAATTTAATTAATAAAATACGATTAAGTAAGCTACAGTTATAGCCAGTGTAACTACAGCTGAAACGTAATTGTCACTCAAGCACATCGACCCGAAAAACAAGGTTGCCAGTTAATTGTTTTAGGCTGTTGTCAACAAGGTCCCCCGGGACCGGCTGGCCCGGCCGGGAACGACGGCTCAGATGGGGATCCGGGAAGCGACGGTTCTCGAGGCCAGCCCGGAACGGATGCCCAAGAAGGCGCCTCCGTGGAACCCTACCCACCTCAGTGCGAATGTAAGCCGGCTGCTGGACCGGCCGGACCTCCTGGCCCAAGAGGACCTCCTGGGCAGGCCGGACCGGACGGAATTCCTGGCAAGGATAGTCCACCTGGGCAGGCTGGCCAGGGCACACCTGGACCCAAAGGACCTCGAGGCAGCCCAGGTAATGCTGGACCGAAAGGACCGCCTGGACCGCCCGGGCAAACGGTTCCCGCTCCTGAGCCGAATCCGGGCCCGCCTGGACAACCGGGACGGCCTGGTTCGCCTGGACTTCCTGGAAGTCCTGCTTCTGATGGGGAAGATGGTGGTCCCGGACAGCCCGGTGCAGCCGGTGACCCCGGCGCCAATGGAAACGATGGAACGCCTGGCCGGACCGGGGAACCCGGAGAACCCGGTCTGGACGGACCTCCCGGAAGCTGCGACGCCTGTCCGGCTGCTCGTCTTGCTCCTGGATACTAACTGTGACTTTTGAGGGGGGTCTTGAAAGGCAGGCCTTGCTGGGAGCTTCTAGTCATTCACTAATATCTGTAAATATGTTGTATTTAAGGATCAAACTGTTACAATGTTGTTCATTTGATAGACGTCATTTTTTGTTGTTGTAAACTGCTTGTTACAGTTACAGTTTACCTCCATTTCTCTTGTTAATGCTTTTGTCTTGAATAAATGGGATTCTCTTTAGTCGTTTTATATATAATAGGAAAAATGAAAGAAGTGGTATTAAATAAAACCCTCACACCTACAGACCAGCAAGATATGGGAATGCCAAGTGCGCATACTTGGCGTGGTGACACAAAGATCTTCAGAAATTACTAGAAAAACTATTCTGATCAATTAAAATAGTGTAATTGGCTTCATTTTAATGACATTTTTATGCAGTTTCTAATGCCCAGTCGTTGAGTCTGTGCCTATGTATAGGCTTACCAAGAACTGTTTAGCAACATAAAATGAAAATCAACTTCATATTGCTGCAAGAAGAATGCGAGTGCAGGTACATGCCAGGAACAGCTATAAATTTTCAACTAAAAGTGCTCAGTACAAACAATGTCAGGGGACGTCGAGCCATATCTAGCAACATATTTTCAGAATTACCAAAAATCAAGAGTTTGCCAAATTTTGCTTGGTACAGACAATATTTTAAAACATAAATCAACAAGATGGCCCCTAAAAGGAACAGGACAATATTCCGCCTTCGAGCTGGAGCACCTACCTTTTTGTGAAAGCCAAACAAACGCTATTCATTTTTAAATGTTTAGTTAGACGGCGCAAGGCAAATTCTTTTAAACTGCCATACTCTTCAACTAACGCCCCTAGGTGCCTACCTGTTGAACTATTATCGAGGCCCGGCCATGCTGTGCCCGATTTCATAATAACCAGTTTTATTATTGTCATTAATAAGGGTGAGGTAAAGCAAGAATTAATAATTCTTACCATCAAGTTTAGCCAAGCCATGAACCACAAAAATATTTAGCGTAAATTAATTCCAGCTAATCAGTTTAAATACAAACAGCTGACGAGTGACGACACCGCCAAAGAAAGCTTAACATGAATACAGTAGCACTTAAAGCATAATATAACTGCTATACCCACTTTTGGACAGTGTTCGACTAACATATTCCACTGGTATTGGATTCCAGATCTTAGTTAGAATCTTAGTGACCTCCCATGATGAAGATTAAGACATCTGATTGAACCAAAGAAAGTTGCTAATTTGCATATGACATTGTACTGCACAGTTTTAATTTTCAGAGGAGGCGGTATATTGTTAAATATTCTGACAATTAGAAAAGCCCCGTTCTGTTTCTTCCGTATTTTTTAGATCTAAGAAAAATGTTAAATCTCGAAAAACTTATGTATTGAAAATTTCGTAAATTTTTATGATGTTGCAAACTTTAAATGCCCCCTCAGGTTAAAAAAGGAGCTATGTTCGCATGTTAAATATAGAGATCAGAGAAGAGCTTTCCAATCTGCATGTGCTTTAAACAGTTATAACCCGCAGCAATGATTCCGGCTCCTGGCGGAATTAAAATTTATCCACTTACCCCGTGAATAAATGGGTTCCAATATCATCAAAAACCTTGTCTGATTCGTTGGAGACTTCAGCCAATCATATAACAGCCATATAGTCAAACGGTAGGCACTAATGAAACCTAGCTGATTGATGTTGCAGCTCTGCTGTAGCTTTATATATTTCTTGCAAATTTTATTTCAAATGAGGCTGTAAATTGTATTAAAAAATACAGCAAACTTTAGTAAAGTTAATAAGATTAATTAGTAACATTAATAAGATACCCAATATATTTTTATGCTATTTAACAAACCATTCACTAAAATAATCGAGGTGATAGTAGCTCACGCGGGCACCTGAGTCTAAATCCAAGGAGAAGGTGTCCACATTACTTGCATCAAGTAGTTTACGCGGGCACTTGTAGACTACAAATATTTTCAGTGTGAACTACCCTAGATAGAGAATGCATCATGTATGTTACGCGGGCACCTAAGGTGAAAAGGTCATTTACGAATCTGTATACTTATAAATAAATTAAATGATACGGGGTGATTAATTAATGCATTTAATTAAGCTATATTGTCTGCAAATAATTAAAAGTCACTTCCACAAATTGTAGGCCTGCTGCGCAGCGAAAACTTTGTCAAAGTTGAAGTTTATTTACTGAAAAAATATGTTCAATTCAATTCAATTGTAAAAAGCAATTTAAATTTAAATGTAAAAAGCAATTTAGCAAACAAATCTTAGCCTAGGGCCTTTTCAAGAAAGTACAGTATTTTTAACTAATTTTTACTCAATTCAAGCTGGAGTTTCTCTCTTTCAACTCTATCATAAAAGGGATTGAGTTAATTTTAATAATAAACATGACGGTTAAGACTACATCGTATCATTTAATTTATTTATAAGTAAACAGAATCGAAAATGACCTTTTCACCTTAGGTGCCCGCGTAACATACATGATGCATTCTCTATCTAGGGTAGTTCACACTGAAAATATTTGTAGTCTACAAGTGCCCGCGTAAACTACTTGATGCAAGTAATGTGGACACCTTCTCCTTGGATTTAGACTCAGGTGCCCGCGTGAGCTACTATCACCATAATCGATTTTCGACTTCAATCCATTAATTAGTTAATTAGTTAATCGATTAATCGATTAATTAATAGGATTATTTGCGAAGGCAATTAGTCGGTGTCAGTTCCCCTCCCCAGTCAAAAATCAAAAATTCGTGCAATACTGACACCACTCCTAACCGGCGTGCGCTAACTGGAGTGGGGCGAACTAAAAAAAATAGGATTAATTTAATAATTAAAACTCGGCAACACTACAAATGCATCTAACTGAAAGAATCATAAATTTGAAGTCTAAAATTTATTATTTTAGTGAATGGTTTGTTAAATAGCATCAAAATATATTGTGTACCTTATTAATGTTATTAATTAATCTTATTTAGTTAACTACAGTTTGCTATATTTTTGGAATACAATTTACAACCTCATTTGAAATAAAATTTTCAAGAAATATATAAGGCTACAGCAGATCTGCCACATCAATCAGCTAGGTTTCATTAGTGCACAGCGATTGACTATATGACTGTTGCATGATTGGCTGAAGCCTCCAGCCAATCAGAGAAGGTTTTGTTTTTTAATTTTTGTTTTTAAGAATTAATGTTTTGCAAGTGCAGAAACATCTAACAACGTCTAAAAAGCGGAAATAAAAACGGAAACACGGTCTAAAATGTGGAAACGGTGTCACGGTGTGGATTTTCCCCCCGGAAAAATTACAATGGTGTGAATTTTCGGAAGGATTTTGCACCAATGCAAGAAACAATGCAGAAATAATGCATTTTCAAGTAAAAATAAATAACTTAAAATATTGGAGATTAAATGTCCGAGCTCAAATCTTTAAGTAGGAGAAAGGTAATTTATTTTTAAGTTTGTTTTAGAAATTTTATTGAATTAAATTGGAATTAAAATTTTCAGTTTGAAAATTGAAATTTCATTTCATTGAAATTTTATGTATATATCTATTAAATAAACTAAAAATAAATTTACATATGAGTACCTTTTCCTGCTTAACGGTTTGGGTTCGGAGATGAAAGTTACCATGCTTTAATTTATGCACATCTTTACTTCAATATAAAATCATAAAATAGTAGAAACCTAAGAAAATTAGAGTTGATATTTTTTAAGAATTTTCCTTAATTAAGATATATAAAACGTGTGTAAAATATTATAACGAATAGTTATTTTGGCGTATCATGCTAATCATATTCCAACTTCAAGGTATAATTAGTTGCTTCCATTATAAGCCAGACTCAATTTATTAACTGAAATCTGCATTATTTCTTGCATTGGTGCAATATTTCCCCCGGAAAATTCACACCGGTGCAAGTTTTCCGGGGGGAGGGGAATCCGCACCGGTGTAGTTTTTCCGGGGGGGAATTTTACACCGGGGGGAAATCTGCACCGTGACAAACGGAATGTGGTGATGTGCAACTTTCTTTCTTTCTTCTATAATTTAGTCCAAAAAGCAGAATCCAAAATATGTCTAAACTAGGGAAACGGAAAAATGGTCTAAAAAGCAGAAGCGGAAACGTTAGTGACTAGTGTGTTCTAGATATTTCTCTAGCGTGACAGCGCTGTGTTACAGTTAAATTAAATTATTAAATTTAAATTAAATTATTAAATTAAATTAAAGTTAAATTATTTTATTAAACATATAAGACTAATCAAAAAAGATCATAAATAAAGATGGAATTGGAAAATTTCTTCGCAGTTAAAAAATTTATTGCAGGATACAAGATCAATCCATGAACGACTTGGGGGGGGGGCTACGAACGGTTTTGCCCAACTTCTTTAGAGAGACCTACTTTGGCATATAGTCAGCTAACATGTCAAGGTAAAATAGTCGGTAGTGTGCATTATTAAATCTAAGGGATGTGCTCAAAAGTCTTGCACAAAGTTTTCGTATATACGAATTGTATATACGTTTTGAAATAGTCTTTTTCGTATGAGGAATTCGTATTTTGGTTTTTATAAGCCTTAACTTTTTCTGCTGATCTCTTCCACGTTCTTTTCAATACTGGCCGTCTAGTACATACTGCTGAATAAAAGTTAGGTACAAGGTTGGCTCCAAAACGTCTGTTCATCTAGTTGCTAAACTACTCTTGTACGGTCATGTTGAATGGCAGTGTCTTTCAAAAACGGACTTTGCAAAAACATTGTTTTAGTAAAAAGTAAGCTGCAAAAAGCTTATGAGACGTATAAAAAATCGTAGTTTTCAGCAAATGGATTCGTATATACGAATTACTGGAAAACGTATAAAAATTTTCGCATATGCGTTTTAGTTTTGAGCACGTCCTTAACACACATCGATTCTGGCACAATGCCAAAGTCGAAGTTCTGGTGCAAAAAGTGGGATTTTTTAAAAAGCTTTTTTGAACTCTGGTGGATTAACGGTTTGACCAATTCTGAAACTTTTTGCCAAAAATGTTAACTTTTAGTACTAAATATTAAACGTACTCCGGCTTTCGAGCGCTATTTCCTTCTTTAGCAATAACAGGTCAAAGTTCGAAATTTGGCAAAAAGTCTTCATCGTCGTCTCACATCTTCGAATATAATCTAGTACCGCGAGCGCACGGACTAACGAAATCACGTCATTTTTACTTTCATTAAGACAGATAGTTGGAGTATTAATTGGAGCAAATTTGGGTTTATTTGGCATTGTCATTACCATAGCTCAGTAGACGTTAGTTAACCTCCATCCGTCCGTATACACCTACAACTAGTGTTGTCATCCGGGCCTGTTTCGAGCCCGGGCCCCGGGCCCGGCCTGGGCCGGGCCTGGCCCGAGCCCGGATCAAGATTTGATCGGACTGGCCCGGCCCGGGCCCGGCCCGTATTTCTTTTCGGGCCCGGCCCGAAACAGACCCGGATTTTTTCCGGGCCATTGGAAAAATTGATATAAATGGATAGAAAAACACCAAATTTTTTGCTGAGAATCCTTCAAACTAGAAGCTTTCTGCTTCAATTGAATTGAAAAATATTAATGTATTGAATACTTTATATCGCGTATTGATTAAAAACTAGCATCATTGCTGTTTTGACATTTTTCTCCGCTGAGCTCGATACCGTTCTTGAATAACCGAAATTCAAATATTTTCAACGATATATGAAATTGGTAATTGACGAACTAATTTATTTTACCTTTTAGTTTATACTTTATTCGGACTACGTTTATAAAAATCCAAGAGACAAACAGGAGAGGTTTACAAGTATGTACAATGCATGTACAATAAAGTTTTATTTTAGATTAAGAGGCATTGCTTTTAAGTCAATTTCCACAATATGTTATTTTTACATTTATTTCATATCGCTCATGTTTATTATTTGCTAAGGAACGTCGTCCAAACTATGAACGGGGTCCCGTTACAAACCTCGCGGAAAAATTTGTGAAAATTCCCCGTTGAAACCTTACTTTAACCCCGCTGTCGGACGGGGTTTTCTTGTTTTTGTTGTTTACAAAAAGTATACATTGCAACAACTTTGGACATAAAATTTGTATGGTAAGTGGTTTTACGCTTATATACTAGTCAGCCTGCGTACGCCTAAAAACTTGGCCAAGGCAAAAACCTTTGTGCTAACTGACGGGAAAAATATTAAGTATCATAAAAACTAACCCCGTCAGAAATCCCGTCTACAGCGGGGTATTTTGAACGGGTTCCCGTTTAAATTCCCGTTGTAATTTGGACGACGTTCCTAAAAACTACATCGAAATTCATTTTTTCTAATTTTGACCATTCGGGCCGGTTTCGGGACCAACATCCGGGCCAGACTCGGGCCTGTTTCGGGCCCAGAAATCCGGGCCGGGCCTCGGGCCTATTTCGGGTTCGGGCTCTGACTATGAACGGCTCGGCCCGGGCCCGGCCCGGATTTTTCTCTAACGTGACAACACTACCTGCAACACCAAATTTTTCGCACTTTGATTGTATAGCACAGAAGAGTATAATACTATGGTCTAGAAATTATTTTATGCGATATCAAAGCACTATATGTCAGAACTATTTCTGGAAAATCTGGGTACAGTACCTTGCGCATAGCGATCAGGGCGAGGCGAAGTTTGTGTACGTGTCATGTCGAGCTTTGGACCGACAACAGCAACTTCTGATGGCTCCACAGGACGCTTCTGCGGAAACGCTTCATGGAAACTACGCTTCTTTGAAACTTTAAACTATTTTATATTAAACCTAATATGCGGTATAAGACTAGCTAGCTTTTCCAACATCCAACCTTTAGTGAAATTCTTAGACCCCCGTAAATCGAGCATATCCGTTATGGAAAGATTATCCGAACTGGCTTCTTGACGTCAACCATTTCTAAACTTACGTTTTTTTAAGTTTTACCTAAGTCCGACTACAGTTTACGGTAAAAATTAATTTTTGGACAAACACAACCTTATGCACAGAGCGATTATTCGATTCGAGTATGATTTTAAGATATTTCCTGGAAATAGTTGCCATGAAAGGGGTGCTGGGATAATAAATTAGTAATCGAAACAGACCCTGAAAGTGAAAGCTGTCCACGAAGTAAGGCTGTAGCGGGGCAAGTACCTGTTTCTACGTACAAGCACCGTTACCACACCCGAAGCCTGACGGATGCGGAGACCGTACACAAATAGACAACGAACCGACTACAGGAGACGGTCGGGACAGCCTCGCCAGATGTAAACCGGGTAATTACCTGCCTTAAGTGAAAAGATGCCTCTTCACTCTCACTATACTGGATTGGAACAGGTCCTACCTACCTAGCAGGAGCTCAGTAGACTCAGCCTAATTAAATAGTAACAACACTTTAATAGAAGGAAACAACAAATATTATTATAAAGAATAATAAAGTACAGTTATGGGCCGGGCCCTCAGTTAGACAAAGCAATCACACAAATAAAAGTAACTTACAGTGACAAGGCCAATAAGGCCAACGTACCAGAATCTGCTCTGGGAAGAGCAGGGGCAACAATATACAGTGAAAGGGGGGAGATAGTTGCAGAGAGGAATACACGAGTGTTCACAATAGCAGAAGACTGGAGGGGGGAAGCGAGTGTTGGGTTGAACCCTCCCACGAGCGCCCCCTAGTGAGAATTTACCCCCCAATCACGTAGCTCCCCGTTTAGCAAGGGGGGAACCCACCCAATCCCAAACGTACACGTTGGGGGAGCTACGTGACTTGCAAAGTAAACCCAGCCCCTTTTTGATGATGATATACTAAGCCAAGCGGGTAGCTAGCCCAGTGA